>SNQJ01S0147691.1:9057-32764 GCA_010110895.2 Picea sitchensis
TCAGGAACATGTGTGTGTTCCTGAATAATCAAAGTTGGCAAGTGTGTGTGGCGGTTTGGTGAGTACTGATGCTATATGATTAAGAATGTGTGCACGTTTCTAGGAATGTGCACGTGTTCCTTCGCACCCCATTGCCACTTTTTTGTGCATCAACTTCGTGCAGTCCCCCTTCAACTCTGTATTTTACTAATATAAATAAAATGGTGATATAAATATTATAGATATCATTAGTTTAGCAAATTATATTAAAGTTATTTTTTCAAAAATGTCATTTACATCTATTTGTAACTTTATATCTATTCATAATTTGACTTAAAATGACTTAACTATTTAACGATTAATTAATTAACCATTTGAATAACCAAAATGATGGTTAGTTTTTGATATATGGCAAGGGAAGGTCAAAGCATGTGAAAATGTATGATATTTTATTTTTGGTTGATTTATATATATTTTTGTTTGCTAGCGTGTATGTGAATTGTGAGACTAGCATGTGGATGAGAAATCACGATGCAGGGCATCTAAACTATCAAAATCACCTGGGGATTGCACCCAACCTGGGACACACCAACCCCTTAGCATGGATGCATTTTTAGGTCTCTCCTCCCAATAGAAACGGGTTTGAACCTGGGTCCCCATGCAGAATGAGGCCCATCGAAACCAATTGCGCTAACGAGATTTGACTTAGTTGATTTTGTATTATATTATTAATGACAATTTATTTGTTCTTAAGATGATAATGAAAACCTTTTGTACAATGAATTGTGATGTCTCATTTTGATTTGAATTTGGAAACATACTAGACATTATTATTTGAAGACACGTGTTTACTAATGACTCGGTTTATTGATTGATATTGTGATGATGGAACTTAAACTTTTAAATTATTTGATTGAGTTTAAAATGATGATGATTGAATGTGTTTATTTGAAAGTTTAAATGATAAATTAGATAAATTATATATACATTGATATGATGCAACTGATGGTATTGATTTAAATGATTTGGATAAATTGAAATGAAAATGTTGGGTACATTAACTTGCAGATGCTATTGACAATTTGTCTAGTGTCATAGGAAACCATAGGGGTGTATCAACATGGGATTGCATCAATATTATATTAGACTCTATATCGAGTTAGTGGACCTTAAAAGTTATGTGATTATGTTATATTTTTATTTTGAATTATGAAATTATTGATGTATTGATTGTAGTGTGTGTAAGAATAATGAACAGGCTAATTGATCGATTAAAAAATGGGTAATGCGGTTGTATGGATTCACACTGAATATCATCAGGAGAGGAATAATAGTGTTTCCATTTCCACCTAGTAGCACTTATTTGCCGTGGCCTGAGTTGAAAATCTAGGAATTCTTTTACTATGGGATTGTATGTTTCCATGAGGCTAGGATGCAGATTCGGTCACACATAAGGATCAACCAAGGGGTGTTCAATAAGGTGATAACCTTATTCCTTAGTGACCATAATTCTCTCAACAATTGGCAACAAATATGGGTTAATTGGGTATCCATTGTTGTGTCATTTCCCCACCAATAAAAGTTGGATACTTAAAGGACATGCGAATCATGACACCCTTTGAAATACAAAAAAATAATTCTTGAATGGCTTGAGAAACATGGCACCCTTGGTATCGTTTATAAATTTTCAAATTATAGTGAATGAAAGTTAAATTGAAAATATAAAGGAGAATTAACTTGGTATGCATACATTATTTAAGTGAGAAAACAATCATATAGTTTATGCAATTTACTTAGAGAGAAAATGGTAGTTACATGAATGCAAATACATAAATAATCTAGTTCATTAAAAGTATTAAGAATAATAAACATAACTAGGAGAATGTGCCTGAAATGAAAATAAGTTAATTATTAACTAACAAAAACTAATTACTAGTGCACCCTTAAGTCAAAGAGATGAAATATGAACAATAATTGGAATTCAAATTGAAGTGTGAAAAAATAAAAGTGGGTTGAGGGAAGTTAAGGTGAACTAATAAATAACTAAAATAGTAACTCCTTGTATAACCACTAAAATAGGGAGTCACGAGAAGATCAAGGGAACACCTAGGAGTGAAAATAAGAAGTGTGGGAGTTGGGTGAGGATAATTCATTATTTTATAATTTTAAATAAGTAATTACATATGTACTTTTGCATATTAGTGAAACTTGGGTGGATGAATATTAATTAAATAGTTATTTAGTAAAATACATTTTTGCATAAGTTGAAGAAGTGGCATGTGTCAATGTTTCATCGAAACCTGGACAAGAGATCTATCTAAAGCAAGTACAAACAAAGCTTATCAAGAAAGGAAGAGATATTCAATATGGAAGAATGATAAAATATATTCACACTACTAAAATGAGTTGATGATTGATACATAGATGATGATCAATATGAAACAATGAACGAGTGGAATACACTCATATATAGGGAAGAATATTCCATAATTAATAAAATCAATCAAGTAGTTAGCTTTCCTTAGGAATGCATGCATGCATAATAGTGATGGTCTAAATAGAAAGTCCTAAAATAGAACTAGTCAGTTAACTCCCACTGAGCTAGTGTGTCAAAAATAGAAATTTCTCCAACACCCCCCTTGAACATCACTATGGAGTAAAAGATGAGTCCCAACTACTAGGCCATATTAGGTACTCATGTACAATGTAACTAATGAAAACTGAATTAAAATTAGGAAAGACGGAAAACCACATGGGAACAAAACCCCCCCCTCAAAATGCAATTCATCAAAAGAAGAAAAGGAATATGCTAGGCAAATGTGTTCTTCACTCCAAGATGATCCCACAAATTCTGAAACTTATGCTCACTGAAATTCTTCATGAAGATGGAGAAATATTTATGGATCTGATGAAGTCCTTTGGCAACATATCTGGCCTTGTATCTCTTGATCCTATGGACCCATCTATACCTGAAAATATACCTTTCTGGTGGAAGTGGAACCAGATCCCAAGTCTGATTCTTTAGGAGTGAGTCATACTCCTTCTGCATGGTTGTTTTCCATAATGGATTTCCCAAAACCTTATTGTAGATCCGCGGATCAGTATATTGAACCATATAACAATGCATCGACATCGCATGTTCAGAAGCTGAAAGTACATGAGAAGGCTCCTCATGTTGAGATCGAGTCCTACTCGAATCCAATGGATTCCCTACAAGGACACCTACTTCCTGAAGTGTGAACTGTGCCCTCTTGGGCATCTACTGAAGCTTCAACGCTGGCTTCTTATTTGGTTGCACTACCTGCTTATTTCCATGTACAAAATCTATGTGTATGGAATCTTCTCTTATGTCCGAAACTGATGGAAGCACAATAATATATGCATGTTGCACTGGAGGTGCATGCAAAGTACTCTCCTTATGTGTAAGTAGAAAAGAGGAGTCATCGCCAAAAAACTTAGTGAATTTATACAACCTTGACTTTTGATCTACCTCACCAATTGCAATGATGGAATTGTCATGCATGTCAAGTACAAAAAATGAATCTGATGTAAATTCAACCTTTTTACCTTTCTGAGTGATCTGATAAACTAAGAGTAGATTCATAGAAATCTTTGGAACATGCAAAACATTCTCAAAAATACCATTATGGATTCCCACTCTTCCATCTCCTGCTACTTCTATTGGAGTATCATCCCCCATGAGAATAATGGGTCTTGAGCATGGACTCAAATAAGATAAAACTTCCTCTTTTGCTGCCATATGATGTGATGCACTGAAATCTATAATCCATGAATCGGATGATGAATTAATTACAACAAAAGAATGATTATTACCTTTTTTAGGAGTAGTATCTTCTTCCTTCTACTTCTTGACTCCCTCTGGAATGAAGTTTCCAAGGTTGTTCTGCTGAAGTGCATGTTCCATAAGATTGATCTTTTTCTTCATGCATGTGGATTCTTCATGATTCAATTTATTGCAGTAAGTGCACTTCTTTCCCTTCTTCTTCTTCTTCTTGGAATCTAAAGAGTATTTGGAACCTGAAGAATCATTGAAGGGTTTGGAATATCCCTCCTTCTCGTTCTATGTCTCCTTCTCGTTATGTTTGGATGATCCTTTTCCATCATCCATGGTGAGTGCATGTGCTTTGGGATCTTTGATTAGGCCCATCTGAATGAGTTTTTCCTGCTCATGTATGAGAGAATCAATGAATTGATCCATGGTAGACATCTTCCAATTTGTTCCCATAAGATACCTGCCATAATGGAAAGTGGAAACTATATTCTGACTTACTTTCTGAGTGAACGATGAGGAATCTTGCCAAATGGTTGAAAACACACTTGTAGAATGGGTCGATTTACTTCTCATGAGATTTTTTTCCTCAAAAAGTTAAAATTTTGGGAGATATAACTACAACACGAAAGGTGTTTTTAGAGGCGGTCGCACCTTGCCTGAAGAGATAGAGAGACCAATATTTAGTTGGTCACCCTTTTCCAGTGTGTTGGGAGTGACCTGGTCACCCTTTTCCAGTGTCTAGGGTGCGACAAAACCAAATTTTGGAAAATTTGTAAGCTTGGTTGTGATGGTCGCTCCTTTCAACAGGGAGAGGGTGCAACCATGTATGTTACACCGATTTGCTCACCAAAACTTTGATTTTATTATTCTCTTTCTTGTCTTGCTTGCTCCAACTAATGTAGCTCTGATACCATGCCAATGTTTCATTGAAACCTGCATGGGAGATCTATCTAAAGAAAGTACAAACAAAGTTTATCAAGAAAGGAAGAGAGATTCAGTATGGAGTAATGAGAAAATATATTCACACTACTCCAATGAGTTGATGATTGATACATAGACGATGATCAATATGATACAATGAATGAGTGGAATACACTCATATATAGGGAAAAACATTCCATAATTAAGAAAAGCAATCAAGTAGCTATATTTCCTTAGGAATTCATGCATGCATAATAGTGATGGTCTAAATAGAAAGTCCTAAAATAGAACTAGTCAGTTAACTCCCACTGAACTAGTGTGTCGAAAATAGAAATTCCTCCAACAACATGGGTCACATAACCTATAAAAGGAGAGCTTGGGCTAAGAGGAAGATATTTTTTGCACCATAATGTTAGATGGATATTGTAACCCAAATTAAATCGTGCATATAGATGACAAAAGATAATAGTTTGTACATGTATGGAGAATTGCAATCATATTGGTAAAATGGTTCATAAAATCTCTTGTATTATATTGTTTATGCATAGATTTTTGGATTATCCTAAGAAAATTGAAGTCGACATAGTGTCTGATTGATAAACCAAAGTGTGTTAGAGCACTGTATATTACTTCGACGAGAATTAGATGAAATAGTTGGGAAATTTCATGGTATGAACGAGATACAAACTTGCAGATTAGGATTTATGGAAACTATTGCACAATTGATTATGTTCTATACATGTGATTGTAAAAATTGGATAGCCCCATGACTATTTTCCTTGTAAATGTCTTCACTCTGTCAAAATTAAATTGTACATAGACTTACAATGATCTCACTATAATATAATCTTCACATTTTATGATAAGTAGTAAGAGAAATATATGTACCAATTTGCGCGCACGCGCACGTGTGTGTGTGTGTGTATAACCCAAACAAAATAATCTGGATATGCCAAACTTGTAGTTGATCGTGCTCATTGACAACAAGGTTATGGATTACACAGGTGTATCACAAGCATTTCATTCTACTGATGACTCAATTCTATGTTGTTTCATTGCGGTGATAGTTCGACTCCTTTCTATGTGGAATAATTGGCAATTTGTAGTACCTTTGAATCCAATTAAAACATACAATTGGAATAACAACCCTAGTAAATCGGGGTATCCATTTGTTAGACACATGTTCAATTATTTAACGATTTAACTGTTGCACTATTGGCAGTCGATGTATCACATAATTTAACTTTGGTTAATAAGTAATACGTATGGTAAGTATTTCCCTTCCAATTGTTGATAAGATTATAACTCAATATGATTTGAATGCCATTGGATATCTGAGAGTATCATTGGCATTATTACACATACTTGAATTTTTGATAATGTTAATTGTAAATAATAATTAGTTTAAGCTTAAATATGGTATTATGGTAAATGGAGAATGTTCACAACTTACATTATTTTTAGCTATGTGGTATTTGATGGTTATGATGAATGAAGTTTAAATCATTAAATGAAACTACACACACACACACACACACACACACACACACACAAGTATTATACATATATAATAAAATAAGTCCAAGTAATTTGTAATGCAATCTTTGTAGAAATAAATTTAAAGTTTATAATAATATAGTAGGTGTAAACAAAATCAATGGTTAGTTAAGAGTGTGATAAAGGTAATAATGTTTTAACCATGTCAAAATGACACATCTATATGTTCGAGTCGTTGAAAATTCTTGGATTTGTTAAATAATGTAAGACAACAAATCAGCCCCGAGGGTTAGCTCAAGTGGTCTTGAGCCAGACATGAGATCTCTTCCCTAGTGATCAGTTGGGGAGGTCACATGTTCAACTCTCATGATCCCCTTGGGGTGAGGCTCCATAATCAGGGCTGACAGTTTACCCTGTTTACCATCTATAAAATGTGGGGAAGTATTCAGAGGGTTTCTTGCAATTTCTTCCGTCGGAAAAAAATAAAAAATGTAAGACAACAAACCAATAACGAATATGTTATAAATTTTAATAGTTAAACATAATATTAATATACAAGTTGTCCATCTATCCTAAAATCATCATCATTATGGAAGTTGTATAGGTATATTGAAACCACTTGGATTTAGTAATAAAGACTATTGTAATGAATGAGTACTTGGTTTAGTAATAAAAATTATTTTGTTTAGTGAGTGTTAATATTATTGGTTTAAAAAATATATATATTTACTTAGTTGTGCAACTATTTACTATTATAAGTTAAAACCGACAGGGGTGTTACTTCTGATATCAAAGAGAGGTTTAGTACACTAGGACCTTGGACAATTTATTGATTTGTGCATTATGAATTATTATTATTTAAATATTATTTATTCAAGTGAATGAAAGAATAATTAATTGAATTTTGAAAATTTTATTCTTATGCTAGGTAGAGATGGAACAAAGAGGAAGGAGAGGTAGAATAGATATAGTTCATGGAATATGTCCTCTACCACAAACTACACCTCTGTACTCTTCCCCAAGGGGAGATGAACATGTTGAAGAACATGGACATGTATTTGTAGGAGAGCTAATCACCATGATGTGCTTGTTTCATAGGATGTATGATGCATTAATGAACATAATAGAAAGAAAATAGGGAGGAGTATCTATGCATGCTGAGGGATCACAAAATATTGAAAGAAACCATGTGCACATAGAGCAGGAAACAATGAAATTTCTAGATTTTTTGGATTCTACAAACATACAAGTCACTGAAGCCTAGTTGGAAAACATGGAAATGTGCTTCTCTTTGAGGGATTATACCTCCAACCTCAAAGTACAAATGGGAATATTCTAGTTGAAGAGAAGTGACCTATTGTGGTGTGTTATCCCTCGAGATGTTCTAGGTTGTTATTGGAATGATATCGAGGCACTCCAGGGGCCAAGACTCATGATGAATCTTAAGGCCATATTTGCAGTAAGATATTTATGAAATATTAGGGAAGTTTTTCCCTCTCTCTCTCTTCCTCTTTCGAAATGATAGGCCCTTAAATAGTGTCAACCCAAATGAAAAATGCTCTCAACTATCAGAGGCATATGTCTACGACTGTTTCAGACAATCAAGAATTAAAAGGAGAATGAAGTGATGAATTGGAAGAAAAACAAGAAAAACATACAAGACACTACTGAGAATGAATCTTGTAGCTTATGGAAATAGAACAACGTGTTGAGAAATTAAGAATTCAACAGCTCTAGAAGGTGTATACATATCAATAAAACATACTTCAAAAAATTAACATCTTCATACACTCAAATTCAAGGAGGTACCCTCTGCATATCATTCGAATGCATAAAGAGAATGACAAGAAATGGTCATACATTTAGAGGAAATCACTTTTGTGTCATTACCAGACATCATATAGTAATAATGAACATGAATAATGACATGCTTTTTGAGCTTTTATAAATCATATATGATACAAGAAAGAAAAATGGGAGGATGTTCTTTACAAGAACACAAACACAATAGAAGAATTACAGACTGAAAAATTAAACACAGGGGATGAATCTATAGCTACCTGCTGCATTTATCCACCAACTCTGCTCAAGGTTTCTAGTCAAATAACTTTGGTTATAAGAAACTCTTCAATTCCCCAAAGTGTCGACCTTGATAATGGGCACCTGCTTTGCTTTTTATCCTTCTCACTCATGCCCTAAAATCATTTCTTGAAACTACTTATCACTTCTTGAAATTGTTTTCCATCTTCTTGATTATTGAGCGATTTTCCTCTTGGTAAAATTGGGCTTACCTTCAACTGGGTGAAATTATGTTATAGAGAGATCATGGGACAATTGGAGATATACCAGTCAAAATATCCATCGAGCTTCGTCCCTAAATAATCCCTACAATCATTTTCTTGTTTGGCTGGAAGCTCAAAATAATAATTGTCGAGATTGTGTGACTCAGTAGCCGTTGGATCTATCTTTGGCAGGTGATCGTGACTATTGATCGGAGGATCATATATCAAAGTTCTCAAGGTTTAGGTCTAAACAAAGGCTCTGATGAAAGAATCTTCAAGAGTCACGACGGATAAAATCAAACCTGGACCATCGATCTGGAATTTGATCCAATGTTAGTCATTGATCAATCTAGATTGAAAACCAACATTCCCTAAGGCTTTGATGGCACCAAGATGACATTATATGGGTCTCATGAATCACGTGGTAGCTTGGTATTGATCTGATAGGTTTTCTATTGGAAGTGACTTCATGCATACGTCACCGGGGACATGTGTCCATTTATCGTTACTTCACATAGGAGAGAAACCGCAATGGATCCTGGGCCATTGGTATCGCTCTCCTTTACCAAATCTGAACCATCCTTCAGAGGTGCACCCATCAAAGCTATCTAGAGCTAGGACCCGTGAGGAATGTCGAAGAAATAATTCCGACGACCATAGATCTGGAGCTACGGATACGATTGGATCTGGACCGTTGATCAGAGCTACAATAAGATGATATATGGGTTGTTGATTTGGGTGCTAGAGATGGACCGAGATCCATTGATCTTGCCACAACCTAAGAGAAAAAATAGGCTAAGGCATGAATAATATTATGTCGACTTCACCCTAGACATGTGGCACCTTATCGCTAGTCTACGTTGGCGCATGATGTGGCAGACATGTAAGAAATGTGTCACCCGGATTCCAGACATTTACTTGTGCATCCGGTGGGTTCCACCTGTCCACGTGGCAGTCACTGATTGGATCTAGTAGTGCTCTGCTGGCAGGCCGACGTGACACTTGGATGAGAGGCTTTGATACCTGAGAGAAGATCATGATCGTTTATTGGTCCTACTTGAAAAGGTTTGAGAGTAGATCTAGCCTATCCATCACTGATGCCTCTTCAAAATGCCACAAGACTAGTTTCAAACGAGACTCCGAAGAGAGAAATCCAAATTAAATATCGACTATCCATTGGAGATATGAGGATGGCTGAGAGTCATTGATCTGACATGGTTGAAAACAAAAATTGACTAAGGAAAAAATCGCCATGCTGATGCCAGCCTAGACACATGGAGACTTTCTATTGGCCCACGGTGGTACTGACATGGCTGGGGAGCAGGACACATGTCACTGTATTTACAATTTTTACCTATGCATGTGGTGGGTTCCCTATGTCCACATGGAATCCTTTGGTTGTCTCTAACATTTCTTTGTTGGCGGGCTGACATGACACATAGCCGAGACAATATTGAGATCAAATATCAAATCTAGATCATTGAGCGGTCCAACTCGAATGAGGCCCGAGTAGATCTGTATCGTCCATCGGAGGAGCCTCCTCGGAGTGCTTGAGGCTTGTATCTGAATGTGAATCCAAAAAGACAACTACGAATTAAATCTCAACCATCGATCATAGGAACATGAGATCAATGAGATCCGTTGATCTCATTGCGGTCGAAAACTTAAATCGACTAAGGCAAAACTCATTATGCTAATCTCATCTTTTACACATGGTGCCTTCTTATTGGGTCCATTCTGGTGGTGATGTGATAGGGAAGCAAGAAACGTGTCGCCCATTTTGGATATGCTTCAGGGAAACTTTGGTGGGTTCCACTTGTTCAAGGGGTAGATCCAGATCGGTTCTGAAAATTCTTTATTGGCATGCTATGTTTTCATCTCCTCTGCATTTTGGCGATGACGATGTCATCGTTGACATTGTGGAAAATTACGTCGAGGGTTTCTCTTTCATTTTCCCAACAATGATATTCGACTTGATCCCTACCATTGATCTATCACCGACGCGAGGAGAGTCATTGATCTAGCTCATCCAAAATCCAGTAGTGACTAAGGTACAAACAATATTATGTTGAAGTCATCCTGGAACTTGGCGACTTTCTATTGGCCCACAATGGCATTGACATGGCAAGGGAGCATGACACTTGTCACCTGTATTTGAGGGTTTTACCCATGCATGAGGTGAGTTCCCCATGTTCACATGGAAGCCTCTGGTTGGCTCTGACAATGCTCTGTTGGTATGTTTCTTTAGCTCCACGTGTAAATTACTATGGCGGGGGAAATAATTGTCGATGATAAGGAAATAAAATGCATTGTGGTCAACATTTATTTCACCGACAATGACGTTGGTGTCAACGATAAGGAAATAAAATGTGTTTTTGTGAATATGTTTTTCATCGACGACGATGTTGGCGTCGACGATTAGTGGGTGCTCACCCTTGGTCCCTGGACTATGGTCCTCTGATAAGCCTCTTTTCCCCCAATGCTTAAACTCTTTTTTGGTGCGATAACCCCCTTTTGAACTGCGACAAGCCCCTTTTGGAATGCGACAAGCCATGAGGGATTAATTCTTCCTTATGCGCATAAGGGCATGGATCTTATTGTTGTTTCTTAATTCTTCCTTAGGGAAATTCGACCCTGAGTTGCGCAGAATCTCTTTAACATGACTTTCTGTTGCTAACTAGTTTGATCTCAACCTTATAACTTTAGTCATCCTTCATTTAATTGCAAAAACAAATACAATACTAACATTTGTCTCCACTGGGGACAACATACCCTTGTGGTATGCTAATAACTTTAGACTAAGTTCCCTCTTCTGTTGGGTTATTCAGTCTACCCATAAAGATACATTTCCTTTAGACCTGAAAATTGATCTGATATGGGAAACAAAAACACTCAAAAACTTACAACGTTAGTGGCCTACCTACTTGATCAAGTAACAAAAGGTGAATGAAGTAAAATTAAAACAAACTATACAGTCTGAAAACAAATTCTCAACTACAAGCTTATTTATGTACATAATCCTCCTACTCTGATTAGTCCATCCACTTTGATAAAGTGAAATGACATTTCCAATGATACTAGGCAAGTTCCTTACTACATGGATGAACTCCTTGTATGCACTTTTGCAAAATAATAACAATTAGGAGTTGGAACTGCAACATGCTATAATCATGAAGGTCATACCTATGATCTAAATATATAAGAATCATATATCCCAAGTCATATGTGACCTTGGACAACGTTGATTTCAACCATAATTCCACTTGGTCATGAAAGATATGAGGGATGACATATTTCTTAACAAAAATGGAGGTTCCTTCTTCATGATGGATTCAAATGCATTGCTCCTAGATACTCTTCGATTTTCCTGCCTGTGATTCTGATGAAGAAAAAGGAGGAAGTACACAAAATTCAACACACTGAAACATTTCCACTAGTTCTTGTTCACAATGGTCAGGCTCTGTACCTTCAAGAATGAATGAAAACAATTCTTCAATATGAAACCCTTCATCAGAACCCTCATAACTCACATAGACAGGTGCACCAATAAAATTTTCTGGAAATTCCACTTTAGATATCTTCTCCTCAATACCAAGCTCTGGTATTATGTCATGATGGTTAAATATGGACATATTTTTGCTTGAAAATTTTGTGAATGATGTTGTAGAGCTCTGCACTTGTTCCTCAACTTTGTATTCACAACAAACAAGATCTGTGTTGTAAAATCCAATATGGGTAGATTCCTCATGGACCAACCATTTAGTAGAAGATGGCTCATAAAAATAAAGGGGTAACATGTCATCAATAATGTTACCTTGAAACAAACTCACTGGATTTTTAGCAACACAATCTTGATTTTGATCAATAGGTGTGAATGAAGAAAGCATCAAGTCTATGTTGGGTATGTGTTATATTATTTGCATGAGTAGTAGTGTCTACGTTGCGCTGGGTGCACAGGGGGGTTCGAGGGGGTTTTTTTGCCTTGGGAAACGTCTGGCATGTTTGCCTCATTTTTAGTGTTGCCTCGATTTTTGTGTCCATTGTTGGGCTTTTTTTTGGCACATGGTTTTTTGTCGATGGTTTTCTATTTCTAGTTAAGGAATTAGGGTTGTTGAATAATCTAGTTCATTGGGTTAGGGTTTTGGATGCCGTTGGCTCCTATATGTATATTGTATTGTAAACAATGTATCACTATGAATGAATATAGAATATGTTGGTTTTCCCGGTTTGGGTTTCCAGGGGAAAAATCTCTGTGTAATGTTTGTATTTGCCATTGTATCTTTTCTATTCTTTTACTGAAAATATGTTTGCAGTAAAATATTGTACAAGGTTAAAATCTACAGTCTCTTCTTGAAAATACTTATGAATATGTCTATACCTGACATCTTGTTCAAACTCAATTTCACAAAATCTTTCCTCCTCTTCACTACTGTAGGAGCAATATTTTTTATGTTCTATATCTGACTCAAGTTATTCATTACAATAATGTTCAAAAGGAAGCTCAGAATATGGAAATTTAGAAATATTCTTTGAATCTTCTTGAAAATGTAAAAAATCATCATCACATACCAGATTTATTGAAACAACAATGAGCATTTGCAACTCATGACCATCCTTAAAAGAAGAAATCTCCATCTAAAAATAATTTTGACTAATATCTTGCAAGGAATAAATAAGTATTGTATCCTCTTGTATATTCTCTTAAACTTATGTGCAATCACTCTCCAATGATGCCTCTTCATTTGAATCTACCATGCCATCTCCTTCATTTTCACTGTTATAGTAAGCCTCCTTTTCAAAATATTATTCAGATTCATCATCCGTGGTTGTAATATTCAAGATATAAAATAGTATGCAGAACATAAATAATTAGATATAAATGGCATATAAACAATGATATAACCATAACAACACCTCAATAATACCAGAATAACACCAGAAAGAGCACTTTGATTATTGAGAGCAATGTTCACTTGCCTCTTCGAGGGGGAAACCTCCAGTAGAGAAGAGATCTATTACAATAATATCCAAGACAAAAATTCTCATACCCTCTACTCCTATTTATACTAAATATGTCTATCCAAAAGAACAATCTAGAGGAAGATCCTTCTAGAAGCGGAAGCTTCTATTAGGTCTTCTTACATTTGACTTATTCTTCCTTATTTCTAGGCCTTATTAATATTGCCATTTATTACATGGAAATATATTATTCTACCTATGTGAGGGGTTAGGTACCTAACATGTCCTCCCCCTTAAAAACAACCTTGTCCTCAAGGCTTGAGATGAGGAAATTGTTGTTGAATGGTAGTTGGTTCTCAAGTGGCATCTATCGGAGTTGTATCTTTCCACTGGACTAACACTTCCTTGATGGTGCACTGACATAGACGAAACTCACGCTGGTCCAAAACTGCTTGTGGTTGTAGCCAAATATATCCTTCTTCATCCAACTCAGGAAGGTTGGTTTGTGTTTGGCACTTAGTTCCAATCACCTTATTTAAGCAGGAAACATGAAAAACATGATGGAGCTTAGAATGATTGGGCAAAGATAACTGATAGGTCACCTGTCCCACACACTTGAGAATGGTATAAGGACCATAAAATTTGGGCACTAGTTTTTGACAATGGTCAACCTTGAGGGAATTTTTCTTATAAGGTTACAGTGGAATAAACACCTGATATCCTTCTACAAATTAACGTTCAGAGCGACCTTGATCTACTTGTTGCTTCATGTGATTCTGGGCCATGATCAAATTTTCTTTAAGGGTATGGATAATAGCCTCTCGAACTGTAAGTGTTTGGTCAATTGTCTGGACCTTCGAGACACCTGACAAGTATGAGAGAACTGAAGGTGGATTTTTTCCATATACTGCTTCAAAAGGAGTCATGCGGGTAGTTGTATGGTAAGAAGTGTTGTACTACCATTCAACTAGTGGTAACCATTGAGCCCACTGATTTTTCCGTTTTGATGCAAAACACCTCAAATATGTTTCCAAACACTTGTTGACAACTTCAATTTACCATCAGTATGGGGATGATAAGATGTGTTGAGATGCAATTGGGTGCCTTGTAGATTGAACAATTCTTTCCAAAAATTGTTGGTAAAAGTGGGGTCGCGATCAGAAACAATAGAATGAGGCATGCCATGAAGCTTGAAGACCCGATCCATGAAAATTTGAGCCACAGTGGAGGTTGTAAATGGGTGTTGAAGAGCACATAAATGAGCATACTTGGAAAGACTATCAACTACCACCATGATGATTGATTTATTTCCCGATTTAGGTAAGCCTACAATAAAATCGATAGAGATATCCCTCCAAATAACTGGTGGAATTGGAAGCAGTTGTAGTGTGCCAGGAGCTTTGATTGTTTCTCCCTTTTTGTGTTGAAAAACATCACATTCTTTCACAAAATTGCAAACCTCATTTTTCATACTATCCCAGAAAAAAGAACGTTTCATCTAGTCATAAGTTTTGGTAAACCCTGAGTGCCCAGCGGTGGGTGTAGCATGAAGCTCAGAAAGTACCGTGGATTTAAGTTTTGACTATTTACTTAAATACAAATGGCCTTTGTATCGAATCTCATCATTGTGCCAAGAGTACCCTGGGGAAACTGGAGAATTGGCCTGCAATTGTTGTATCAGATGAAAAATTTTGGGATCGTGTAGCCATTCCTGGAGAACAACGTGGAGCAAATCTGGTACAATGAAGGAGAGGGGAAAAATAGACCCTTCATCTTCATATTTTCTGAAAAGTGCATCAACAAGCACACTGTCTTTTCCTTTCTTGTAAATGATCTCATAATCATATCCAAAGAGCTTAGTCACCCATTTTTGTTGCTCCAGGGAGGATAGGCGTTGTTCCAAAAAATACTTGAGACTTTGATGATCTGTCTTAATTTGGAAGCGTTGCCCCAATAGATAAGGGCACCAAAGATACACTACATGGAGAATAGACAACATTTCCTTTTCATAGATTGATTTTTCCAAATTTCGCTCGGACAATTGTTTGCTGGTAAAGGACAAAGGACAACCCTCTTGCATAAGGACTGCTCCAATTAATTTCCCAGAAGCATCACATTCCAGGAAAAAGGTCTTTGTGAAATCAGGAAGGGCCAAGACTAGAGTGGTGCACATGGTCATTTTCAAGGTTTGAAAGGCCTGAGCAGCTGCGGGAGTCCAAGTGAAAGAATTCTTTTTAAGGAGAGCAGTGACAGGGGTCGTAATATTTCCATAATTCTTAACAAACTTGCGATAATAACCTGTTAAACCTAGAAATCCATGCAAGATTTTGAGAGTCTTTAGGTGAGGCCAATCCTGCATAGCTTCAATATTTTTAGGATCCACCTTGACACCGGCCTTGCCAACAAGATGACCCAAGTACTTGACTTCCGAGGCGCCAAAAGAACATTTAGATTGTTTGAGTAAAAGTTGGTGCTCAGAGAGTAGATGGAGAACTCGATCCACATGAGCAAGATGGGTTGTCCAGGTTTTACTATAGATGAGGATATCATCAAAGAAAACTAAGAAAAAATGAAGGAGAAAAGGATGGAAGACATGATTCATGAGGCTTTGGAAAGTGGACGGAGCATTACACAAGCCAAAGGGCATGACCAAAAACTCAAAGTGGCCCTCATGAGTTCGAAATGAAGTCTTAAGAATGTGCCTTGTTCATACATATATGGTGGTATCCAGAATGAAGATCAAGTTTAGTAAAGAACTGGGCACCACTCAATTCATCCAAGAGGTCATCAATGACAAGAATGGGAAATTTTTCTTTAATGGTGAGTTTGTTGATGGAGTGAAAGTCAAGACACATGTGCCAAGAACCTTATTTATTAAGGACCATGACCATAAGAGAAGTGTATGGGCTCGTACTAGGACAAATAACACCTGCGTTGAGAAATTATTGAACAATTTTATCAATTTCATTTTTTTGGGAAAAGGGATGACGATAGGGATGGATATTGGGAGGAAAGCTTCCAGGGACAAGGTGAATGAAATGATCATGAAAACCACAGGAAGGAGAGAGTCCCTGGGAGTGGAAAAAACAACTTGATGTTTAGAGAGGATGGATTGGAGGTCCTGCGACACAAAGGGTGTCTCAGTGGTATGAATGGCACAGAGTTGTGCAATAATTCCAGAATGACCTTTTTTGAGAAGATTTTCCATGCGATGGGAATTGATGATCTCTGGGGAACCAATGGTGATTCCTTGGAACTTATATTGTTGGCGCTCCTTGTCGAATTGCATGGTTAATTCCTTAAAATCCATGAGAATGGGACCCAAAGTCCTTAGCCATTCTGCACCCAACAAAATGTCACAACCGACCATGTCGATAACAAACATATGAGATTTCATGTGGTACTGACCAATTTGGAGACACATTTTCACAACACCCACCACATTTCATGGACCCACCATTAGCAATCATGATTTGAAAATTATTGATGACATGGATATAACAATTAGTTTCTTGGGAAATGCAACGATGAATAAAATTATGGGTGCTTCCACTATCAACAAGAATGATGACCTTCCTATGCTTAATGTAACCAATTAGCTTGATGGTTTGGAGAGCAAATAAGCCAGTGAGAGCATCCAGGGAAATGACCGGTTCAACTTCGGGAGGGTTGGTGGGAGGGGTCAAGTCAGTGGGTTCAGGTGACGTGGCCACAAGGGGAGCCTCAACATCATCTTCCGAAACATCCTCCGATATGGCCATAAAAATATTTTGTTCCTTACACTTGTGCCTAGGAAAATATTTGTCATCACAATTATAACAAAGGCCTTTGAGTTGGCGTTCAACCATTTCTACCCTGGTCAATTTTTGGATCTTTAGTGGAGTAGAAGGAGGAGTGGGAGTGACTAGTTTAGTGTGAGGAATAAAGGAGGGTTTTCAGTTTTGAGAAGAGACAACATGTTGTGCTTCCTTAGCTCTTTTAGTAGCATCCACCCAACTCTGAGGCCGAGCCATGAGGACATGGGCACAAATCTAATCCTTTGGGCCAATCGCTAAAAAATGACTATAAAGTCTTCCACTATGCCAGATTGTTTCAACTTTGTCAAATGACCTAAACGGTTGGTGTCAGTGCCAAAGTGTTCATAAATCTCTGCCACAAATTGTGTCCAAGCCACATACCCTTGGTGGGTATTTTTTATCCATTGCCACCATTACCAATGTTCTTGATCTAGATGGAGAACACCATATCAAAGTTTGGCCAACTCATCTGTAATGCCATACAAAGAGAAATAATGTTCCATTTGAGTTACCCAGCCAGTGGGATTCAATCCATCAAATTTGGTCACATCCACACGTGGAAGGCATAGGTCATGCTGAAAGTGACGGGGCTGAAAATTCTGGGAATTAGAGGAAGTTTCACCTTCGGGTTGCAAAGGTGGGTCAGATGAGGGAAGATCTGCAGAGATATCCAGCTTGGTGTAGATCATCATAGTGAAGGAGGAAAATTGGGTATTGAAGGATTCAATCTAGGTAGCGAAGTCCTGTTTGATTTCCTCCATTTTGGCATCGATGGAGGAATGCATGTTTTTGTTGATGGTGACAACATTTGCACTGCGTTGTCTCACTTCTTGTTGGGTTTATGTGAAATTATAGTACAAGGAATTGAAGCGAGCTTCCAAGACTTGGCTACGGGTGTGGGCCATGATGAAGAGGGAAAACAACAAGGGGCAGGTGGGACCACACAGAAAATGGGTTATGGGTGAAGTGTATCACAATGATCAGGGAAATGAGGGGACTCCAATGGGGTAAAGCCCAAATAAGGGTTTTGGAAGGGGGGTTGGGTCCACGAGAATTTGTTTGTGCTGAAAAAATGATAGGTATGACTGCGATAAGGGCGAAGAGAGGAATCCAATGGGATAGGTCTCAAATAATGGTGCCAACAGGATATAGACTTTTTGTTTTTTACTCCTATGGAGTTATACTCCGATCTGAAGAATATTGCAGTGATGAAATCCCCAAATGCTTAACAAGAAGAAATATGTAGTAATTTTGCAACCTGAATGCAAGAGACACAATTGCACGACAATAGAACTTGGCTATTATGTTTTTGTTTCCATCCCAAGGGTTAGGGTATTCAAGGGTTCTACAAACAAGGGTTTTCCTTGTGTTATAACTCTCTGATATACGTGTGGGGTCCAATAGTAGTGCTCGACCCAATATCTTAGGGCACCGACTAAGGAGGCTAGACTGTGCCCTTAGTCGTACTACCCGACTACCCAAGTACTAGAGAGTATCTTCCTGAGTGTTGTTCTTGGTGGCACTATAGTAGTTAGGCGACTGATCGGTTTAACTATGGAGGGATTCATGAGATTTAGGTCGATCCGTATACATGTGTTGTCTAATGCGCTACCACTCGAAGGGATACCGACAAGGGTTACAATTGTGGCCAACAGATGTGTGCTTAAGTACCACTTGTATTTCCTGTGTGTATGAATCCACGACCGCGTGTTTATGCGCGTAATGACAGATCTCTATAGATTTAAGACATCAGAATATGTCTCTACCTTGAAAAAAAAATTTAACCCACAATTTTCTGCCAAGGAAGGTGCTCTGATACCACTTGTAATATTTCATATATAAAATAGTATGCAAAACATAAATAATTAGCTAGAAATGGCAGATAAATAATGATATAACTAGAACAACACCTCAATAATACTAGAATAACACCAGAAAGAGCACTTTGATTACTGAGAGAAATGTTCACTTGCCTCTTCTAGGTGGAAACCTCCAGCAAAGAAGAGCTCTATTACAATAATATTCAAGACAAAACTTCTCATACCCTCTACTCCTATTTATACTAAATATGTATATCCAAAAGAACAATCTAGAGGAAGATCCTTCTAGAAGCGAAAACTTCTATTAGGTCTTCTTACATTTGACTTATTCTTCCTTATTTCTAAGCCTTATTAATATCGACCTTTATTACATGGAAATATATTATTCTACCTACGTGAGGGATTAGGTCCCTAACAATGGTTTCCCCTTCCTCTTCACTATTATAGGAATAATCTTCTATATCTTTTGAAACTGATTTAAATTTTTCATTGCAGCAGCTTCCAAGAGGAAGATCAATGGGATACCTTATTTTATAATGAGAATGGATAAGTAAATGAAAATCCTTCAGTGAAGCTATACAAGCATCGAGTAAATATATGTACCATTATCGAGCCTCTCCAGCTAAGGAGGACATGAATAATTTCATGAGGACATCTTCATGAAAAATGCTTAGTTGATGCATACATAAGTGGAACTCTATTAAATGTTGGGTCAGATTATCATCATCATCTTATCTAAATCTAGGAAGATAGTCTCCTCAGACCCCTATTCTAGGTACATGATTAGGAAATCCATGTATATTTGAAAAATCCAGTGGAGAAAACCTTGTAGCTACTATATCAACACTTGATATTTCCATTAAAACACAATGGAGTCTCTACTGGGATCACAATGAATAAGGGAGTAACATGATTTTCGAGAAAGGTCGAATGGAAGAGCCTAATTCTTGACATAATTCTAAAGAATGATTCAGGAGGTCTAGCAAAGGTTCTGGTGTAAGTTTTAAAATAGAAAGTGGATCTTTAGGTATATCAACCAGATTTATGGATTCAACACTTTGATGAACAACATAAGGAAATATTTAGAGATGAGGGTTACCTGGGAAAAAGGAGTTCTGACTCTCTTTGATATTCCTCCAGGTCACGATATTTTTGGAATATGAATATATCGGAACCTGATTAGAATCAGGGTGGATTCTGGTGTGTCTTCTAATAGAGGCCAGATTGTCATTCTTTGGAGTCGCCAGGTTAAAGATTAATATCCCAAGGAATATTTCTTCAACTCACATCCCCGACAATGAATCCATTTCATATATTATCCCTTGAGATGTTCCAAACTATTATTGGAACGATGCCAAGGCACGCCAGGGGCCAAGACTCATGATGAATCTTAAGGCCAAATTTGCAGTAAGATATTTATGCAATATTTGGGAAGTTTTTCCCTCTCTCTCTCTCTCTCTCTCTTCCTCTTATGAAATTATAGGACCTTAAATTGTCTCAACTCAAATTACAATTTCTCTCAACTATCAGAGGCATATGTCTATGAGTGTTTCAAACAATCAAGATTTAAAAGGAGAATGAAGTGATGAATTGGAAGAAAAACAAGATAAACATACATGTCACTACTGGTAATGAATCTCATAGCTTATGGAAATAGAACAACGTGCTGAGCAATTAAGAATTCAATAGCTCTATCAGGTGTATAAATATCAATAAAACATGCTTCAAACAATTAATTTTTTCATACACTCAAATTCAAGGAGGTACCCTCTGCATATCATTCAAATGCATAAAAAAATGACAAGAAACGGTCATACATTCAAAGGAAATCACTTATGTGTCATTACCATACATCATAAAATAATACTGAACATGAAGAATGACATATTGTATGAGATTATATAAATAAGATCTAATACAATAAATAAAAAATGGGAGGAGATTCTTTACAAGAACACAAACACAATAGAAGAATTACAGATTGGAAATTTAAACACAGGGGATGAATCTCTGTCTACATGTTGCATTTATCAACTAACTGTGCTCAAGGTTTTTGGTCAAAAACTTTGGTTATAAGAAAATATTCAATTCCCCAAAGTTTCGAACTTGATAATGGGTGCATGCTTTTCTTTTTATCCTTCTCGCTCATGTCCTAAAAATGTTTCTTGAAACTACTTCCCACTTCTTGATTTTTTTTTCCAACTTCTTGATTCTTGAGCGATTTTCGTTCTGGTAAAATTTGGTTTACCTTCACCTGGGTGAAATTCTGTTATAGATAGATTGTGGGACAATTGGAGATCTACAGTCAAAATATCCATCGATCTTCATCCCAGAAGAATCCCTGCAATCATTTTCTTGTTTGGATGGAAACTCAAAATCATAACTGCAAAGATCACACAACTTAGCAACCATTGGATCTATCTTTGGCAGGCGATCCCAACCATTGATCAGAGGATCATATATCAGAGTGATAAGGGGTAAGGTCCAAACATAGGCTCCCATGAAAGAAGCTTCGAGAGTCCTGGAAGATAAAATCAAACCTAGACCATCGATCTGGAATTTAATCCAATGCTATCCATTTATCGATCTTGACTGAAAACCAACATTCCCTAAGGCTACGATGGCACCAAGATGGAATTATATGGGTCCCAAGAATGTCGTGGAAGCTTGGTATTGATTTGACAAGTGTAATGTTGGAGGTGACTTCATGCATACGTCATCGGGGACATGTTTCCATTTATCGTTACTTCATGAAGGAGAGAAACTGCAATGGATCCTAGGCCATTGGTCTCACTCTACTTTACTAAATCTTGACCCTCATTCAGAGGTGCGCCCATCGGATCTATCTATATCCAGGACCCGTGAGGAATGTCGATGAAATAAATCTGATGACCGTAGATTTGGAGCTATGGATAAGATCATTTCTGGACCGTTGATCAGAGATGCAATAAGATGAGATCTGGGACGTTGATCGGGGTGCTGGAGATAGATTGAGAACCATTGATATTGTCGCAACCCAAGATAAAAAATAGCCTAATGAATGAATAATATTATGTTGACCTCACCCTATACACGTGGCACCTTCTTGTTGGTATGCGTTGGTTCATGATGTGGCGGATTGGTAAGACACGTGTCACCCAGATTTGAGACATTTACCTATGCATCCAGTGGGTTCCACCTGTCCATGTGGTAGTCGTTGATTGACTCTGAAAGTGCTTTGCTGGAAGGATAACGTGACACTTGGATGGGAGGCTTTGATACCTGGGAGAAGATCGAGACTATTGATTGGTCCTACTTGAAAATGTTCGAGATCAGATCTAGAACGTCCATCGCTAGTGCCTCTTTAGAGTGTTACATGACTAGTTTCGAACGAGACTTCAAAGAGAGAACTGTGAATTACATCTCGACCATCCATCAGAGATTTGAGGACGAATAAGATACGTTGATCTAGCATGGTTGAAAAAAAAATTGACTAAGATAAAAATCTTCATGTTGACGCCAGCCCGAACATGTGGTGACTTTCTATTGGCCCGTGGTGGTACTGACGTGGCTGGGGAGAAGGACACGTGTCACCTTGATTTGCGATTTTTACCTATGCATGTGGTGGGTTTCCCATGTCCACGTGGAAATATCTAGTTGGATCTGATAATTCTCTTCTCGCAAGATGACATAACCCCTAGTTGAGACAATCTTGAGATCAAATATTAGATCTGGACCGTTGATTGGTCCAACTCGAATGAGGTTCGAGTAGATCTGGACCGTCCATGGGAGGAGCTTCTTCAGAGTGCTTGAGGCTTGGATTTGAATGTGACTTCGAAAAGAGAATTGTGAAGTAAATCTCGATCGTTTATCAGAGGAACATGAGATCAAATGAGATCTATTAATCTTGTCGTGGTCGAAAACAGAAACTGACTAAGGAAAAACTCGTCATTTTGATCTCATATTTTACAAGTGGCACCTCCTCACTTGATTCGTGCTGGCGCTGATGTGGCAGGGGAGAAAAACATGTCTCGCCCATTTTTTATATGCTTCAAGGTGACTTTGGTGGGTTCCACTTATCCATGCAACAACTCCAGATTGGTTATGACAGTGCCCTATTGGCATGCCATGCTGGCATCTCCTCTGCATTTCACCAATGATGACATCGTCGTTGACACTGTGAAAACTTGCGTCGGGGGTTTCTCTTTGAATTTTCCTAATGATGATCCTCGACCTGATCCCTATCATTGAACTGTCACTGGAGTGAGGAGAGTTGTTTATCTGGGTGACCCAAAATCCAAGATCAACTAAGGTACGAATAATATTATTTTGATGACATCTTGGCACTTAGCAGATTTCTTTTGGCCCACGATGGCACTAATGTGGCAATGGAGAAGGACACATGTCACCTGTATTTGTGTTTTTTACCCATGCATGAGACGGGTTCCCCATGTCCATGTGGCAGACTCTAGTTGGATTTGATAGTGCTATGTTGGCATGCTTCTTTAGCTCTATGTGTTAATTAATGTGGTGGGGAAAATCTGTTAGGATATTTAGACACTTAGGAGTTAGTTAAGATCTACTTGGTCTAATATGTCGTTAGGTAAAAGTGTGTTTCTTTAGTATGCATTAGTATGCATTTGTAGTTAGGCAATCCGACGGTCACGATATGTTCCCGAC
>SNQJ01S0147692.1:0-11964 GCA_010110895.2 Picea sitchensis
GCCTTCATGGTCAACCTTGAGTTCTGGTAGACCTGTGAAGGCATGTGCAATGGATGTGCACAAGGGAAGAACATCAAGAACCCTTTTCTGAAGAGAGACAACAACGCAGAAGGATTCCTAGAACGCATTCACTCAGATGTGTGTGGCCCAATGCCATCATCCTCCATCAGTGGGTATGTATACTATGTATCTTTTATCGATGATTATTCTCATAAGACCTGGGTGTACTTTTTGAAATCAAAATATGAAGTGTTCAATAACTTCAAGGAATTCAAAGCCTTGATAGAGAATCTTTCTAAAAGAAAGATCAAGATACTCAGGTAAGATAATGGAGGAGAATACTCCTCAAAAGAGTTTGTGAACTTCTGCAAAGATGTTGGGATCAAGAGGGAGCTCACCACTCCCTACAATCCTCAACAAAACGGTGTATAAAGAAAGATTTGTCACTCGTGGCTTTTCTCAAAAGGAAGGCATTGACTATGAAGAGACATTCACTCCTGTCACCATATACACTTCGATCAAAACCATCATAGCCCTTGCAGCTAAGATGAAATGGAAGTTGCACCAAATGGACGTAAAGACAACTTTCCTAAATGGTGTTATTGAAGAAGAAGTGTATATATAGCAACCTCAAGGATTTGAAGTTGAAGACAGGAAGACTGATGTCTGCAAGTTGAAGAAGGATCTGTACGGATTGAAGCAAGCTCCTAGAGCTTGGTATGGCAGGATAGACAAACACCAGACCAGACATTTGTTTTTTCATGAACACCTTGAGTTAGTTTATGGTAGAACCCGGACATGTTCACCTAGTTGCTGCAAAACATGTAATGAGGTACCTTAAGGGTACATTAGATTTTGGTCTCAACTATGATGGAGATCGTGATTTCACACTGAGTGGGTACACTGATTCATATTGGGTTGGAAGTGTCTCTAACAGGAAGAGAACTTCAGGATGTTGTTTCAGTTTGGGATGAACCATGATCTCATGGTAGACTAGGAAGCAATCTAGCATTGCTCTCAGTACAGCGGAAGCAGAATACATTGTTGCATGTTTTGCCATCTACGAAGCTATATGGCTTCGAAAGTTGTTAACCAATCTATTTGACCTAGAGATGGAAGCAACCACGATCCTATGTGACAACCAGAGATGTATTCTACTGACTCATTTGAGATATTTGGAGCCTTTTTCCTGTTTAGTGGGGCTTCTCAAGTTGTTTCATGTTCATTGGAGCTTCTCGGGTTTATTCCTTCCCCCTCCCCCTTGGGGTAGGGAATCGATTCCTATGTATCCCAAACCATTTCGAGGACTCTTGGAAATTCCTCCTCGGGGAATAAAACCCTAATGGAGCATCATTTTTGAGTTCCATGAGATGTTGCATGCTTTTTTAGGCATGGACTAGGTGATCACATTGTTCATTCGCTCACGAGGCATGGTTTCGTAAATTGGACCCCTAAATCCAAATGTTGCATTGCTTCTTACTGAGCAAAGCACTAGTTATCGAAAGCGATGAAAAATACAACTTCTGATGGGTTGGAACCGAGAGTGAGGGGTGCTCTAGCTAAAATCCTATGCCAGGTGTTATCACCCTAACAATTTTTATTGAGATCTAAAAACTTCTGAAGTTTAGCAAGATGTTATACTACAGTAGAGGCGCAATAGTTCAGGGTGCTCGGCTATATTCCACGGCGTATGAACGAATGTAGCATAAGTGGGAAGGGAGTAGATCGGTGGGCCGTCGATCTTGAATAATCTCAGATATACGGTCGAAGCCTACATCGGACAAACAAATAGCATGGAACTTAACATCACGAAGGCAGACCGAGGAAAACTACTCTGGTTTCGACGGGGAACGTGTGGCGCTCTTACACACGCATCGGGGGAGACGACGGATTGCCCAAAACCATTTTTCCTATGGCCCCGATGTCACATGGTTCAAAACATCATGTCGATATCTCGTGGGGAGGATGGCAATTGGTCAGATCACCTCACATCATCGGTCCAGGTACTTTCCTGGATGACATACCAAAAGGACATCGCCGCATAACTAACTCGAGGCTCATCATTCAAAGTGGATTGATGAAGCGTGGCACACCAAGGTACTATGAAAATAATTCATGAGCAAAGTACACAAACCATCAAATCTCAGATATGAACCAATTTATCCTATTATGGGAAATTGTCATCTTATGCGTAAGAAAAACAAGCTCGGCCTATGCTCCTAAATTCTGTAAACTCAAAGGGTGGCCAAATCAAGGTCTCTGCAAAGTCCGGAAGGCATGGATAATACCCGTCAAACGGTGTCTGGCATGACTGGGTTCTCAGCTAAGGTACCAGGCAGGTAAATAAGTAAGAATGAAAGATGGGTCTTCCATATGCTGGCAACTAAATTTCATACCGAACCTAAAACTGAGACTGAGGCGGGAGTAAAATCAAACCCCGTTATGAGGGATCTTGTCATAAATGAACACGCAGACAACACTTGCCACCTAGCCGCAAAGAAGAAGAGGAGAAAAAGGAGGAAATCAGAGGCCAAAACCGATATGATAGAGAGCGTCGGGGAAAATTTCGATTGGTGGAGTACCTTGGAGGAGGAAATCGCCAAGCTGAGGTGAATCCTCAGGTAAAATTTTGGTGTATTTTAGATAGTTTTGGATAGATGTCGGCTTAAGAGAAGGGAGTCCTGATATGACAGACTGATTACTAACGGTTCCTTTAAATAATACAATTGTTCTTCCTTTTTGTAACTTGTATCTTTTTTTAGAATTATGAGGAAGTCAGAACATTTTAAATTCCATATGAAATTCCTCTATATATGCTTGGCCTCACGAGTATAGAAGCATGGAGAAAAGAGGAGCATGCCCTCTGTGTAGAAAAACTTTATAAATCTCTGAGGATGGAATGAATACATGGGTGTACAGGTATATTTTGGGACTTTTTATGAAAGTATTCTAATTGGTGGTGTTATGAGTCTCATTTTCTCTCATAGTGTGTGATTCCTGTTATTCTGTATTTTCATTTTGCTTTCTTCTGTCTAAATTGAGAAACCAAAAGTCCAGAATTCATTATTCAATGCTCTCGGCTTGGCGATTTAGACTATGTTCATCTCTTCTAAACCATTTCAGAATTCATTACTATAATGGTCTAATAATAGTTGTGTGTTTCTTTTCTTCTAATACCATCTAAAATTTTCAAGCATAAACTCAGAAGTCACTTCCTCATTTAGCCTTTTCCTCTTTATTGTTTTCACAATTTGGAAATTCATCTTACATTCTTGACCCCATAGCCCAAAGGTCATCTTCATATCTTCAAAAACTTTATTAAAACCCCAAAACAAACCAATTCTAGCCACCAATTTCCATAGATGTATCAAGTGACACGAGAGAACCCTCTCTGAGTTGAGAAGGCTAGTGCCTCAGCTCTAAAGCTGGTTGAAACAGTTACCTCTGTCGTCTGTCTATTCAGCTGGATAGAATTTACAGAGTGCTAACATTCTGGTGTCGTTTCTGGGGATGAAATTTAAAAATTTTCCCTGGGAAGAACGACATGGTTGAGTTCTAGGGTCTGAGAGTGGCAGACACTTAGGCACACATTGGCTATATTCTTGGTCTGATGACTCCACTTCGGTTCGAAGGTGACTCCACTGATAAAAGATTCCTGAATTTACAAGAGTCGACCCTGCTCTCAATACTTCAAGTGCGAGACAGAAACTTCACTGAAAGATGAAACCCCTTGACAAGGGCAAGGAAGGGCATCATGAGGGAAAACAGGTACTCAAAATGGGACCTCTTACAAAGAATTTTACTTTTCATTTTAAGTTTCCTCTGCTCCTTCCTTGAAAATGCCAAACAAACTTTATTTTACCTATTGTATCTTAATAATGATCATGAAAGACTTAAAATTATATTTCCTCCTCTATACGTTGCACATGCATACCCTCGCCTTGTCGTTGGTTCTGATAAAAAGGTTTCACCTAGGCCATGCAATGACAATGACCAAGTTGATGAATCCCGTGAGACTCAGACCAATGTCTCTCCCACTATTCTTGGCCCAACACCCCCTAAGGCCTGACATAGATATATACCCTTAAAGCTACCCCAAACCCTTCATGATTTCCCTCCAAATTACTATGAGTTCCTACCTGTGTTCGACGGAGAATTAGATATCATATCTGCTAAGAAGCACATTCAAGTGTTTGAGAATTTTATAGATTTATTCAAGATTGACCACGATGATGTGTGTATGAGAGTTTTCTCTCAATCCTTGAAAGGAGACACCAAACACTGGTTCAAACACTTACACCCAGAAACCATCAGCTCATGGGTGGAATTGAAGAAGGTTTTTTTTTAATTTTGGGGCAAGGAGAAATCCTTAGAGCTGCAACTCACTGAGTTTTATGCCTTGAAAAGACGCAACAATGAATCTATTTCTGTATTCAGTAGAAATTTCTCTAGCGTCTATTATAATTTGTCCAAATAAATTCAACCCTCTGAAGTTGTTGCCATGCTCGATTATGCAATTGCTCTTCATCCAGATTTTTATTTCCTCCTGATGGAAAGAAGACCTGGGTCCTTACAAAAAATGTTTAGTGATGCTCAGGAAATTCAACACAACATCCAAGCATGTAAACAAACCCAAAATGAGGGGTTGAATGTTCAAGGACATGAAAGTGAATATGAACAAAAAATAGTTGATTGGAATCTTGAGCATATAATTGACAATATCATAGGTCCTCTTGAAGTTTCCAATGCTAATGATTTTGAAAAAAATTACATCCCACGTGTTGAAAGAGGAGGTGTTGATCCATCCCATGATGAGTAGAGGGTTGATCGTTTTATGTATTCATTTGTAGATAGTCAAGAATATGAGTGTGAAAAGCAGCTTGTTGAAGAACATGTTGATGTTCTAAGTTTGTTCTTGTTAGGTGACATGGCATATGTTAATGATTTGCCTATATATGATGAATATGATGATTACGATGTTGACCCCCTGGAACAATCAGAAAATGTTCCTTTTTAGCAGTATAATGAAAGCAATTAGGCTACATATAACAATTACAAAGAAGAAAGTATTGAATCAGCTGAAGGGAATTCCTTACCTCTATGCTTTTCTTCTTTCAAATTGCTGAAAGAAACTCCTAAAATCATCATTGAAGAAAAAGAATATGTGCTTATGCAAAGGCACGCTAGATCAATGGAGAAAAATGACAAGATGTCACAACATTCTTTTCATGCGCTTGAAGACCCTATTGCTTGCGCTGAAATACAACCATATGTTGGCAATGAAATTGAAGACGGTTTCAAATCAGGTAGGACAACCCTACCATTATGTTTTGCTTCTTTCGAATTATTGAAGAAAAATATTTGTAGTATCTCAGGACAGGGATCCTCCAAGCATGAACGGAGTGGTGATGATAATTCTATGGAAAATCACATAAAAGGTCATGTCAGCTCAGATTTGCAGTCTATGTTCAGATATCATCTTGAAAAGGAAGAAGAAGTTGCTCCAAAAAGTATTGTTCAAGGTCATTTTCTCCATCCCGAAATCAATATGGATTCTCAACATGAAAAGGTGTTTTAGAGTATTTTCTCTTCCCTTGAGAATGACATCATGGTTAAATTTTTAAGCAACATAGACATGGATGAAGATTCTAAAATTGCATCTATGGAAGTTTCCAACAATAAATAAACAAATGACATAGATGAAGCAGTGTATGCAATTTGTCCATCAGAAACACAGAAAGATAATGAAGAGGCAGTGGTTTTATTCAAGTCATTTGAAAATCAGGGTTTTGAAAATCCATATGCCGGAGCTCTAGACTGTGAAGTAGTGCATGAGCAGAAAATTATTTCTATTTATTCACTGGAAATTCAAAGTGGTTGTCCTCAAACAAATTTCCAGAAATTTAATGAAACCACATCAGAGTTGTTTGATGAACAAGAGGATAGCCTTGGTGCATATTATATGGCTGTCGTATTTGAAGATGTTCAAGAATATATGAATATTTTTGTTGATATGCATGGCCGAGCAGACAAACCTATCGTTGCCATTTCATTCGAAGATGTTCTCAGAACAAAAGAAATAGAGAAAAAACAGCTAACCCTGATGAAAGATACTTGCCTTTCAATTTTTGCTCATCAGGGAGAAATAATTTTTCATGATTTTCAAGATCCGATGGCCATCCTATTACAGTCTTCAGTGAAGGATGAATTTTCTTCATTCATAAGCTCATATTTTGGATTCAATTTGTTTTTTCAGCCACCATCCTTTACTTTTTTCTACCAGCATGAAAAAAATGTGAACAAAGGAAAATCAGGAAGCCAATTGCTTGATTGACTGCATTGGAACTTTAGCATCTCTTGAGCGAATGGTCATCCCAACAGTTTTAGGGTAGGTAGGGATGTGAAAATAAGCTTGTCAGTCAAGCATTTTCCAGTTTGAGTTTTCTAGCACTAGATACAATCCGTTTTCAATAATTCACTTGGACATCCCCCATGCAATTGGAAGCAGTGCACAAAGCTTGGTAGGAGTAGGACACACACATGTTTTGGGGAACAACCCCATGGATTAGGCACTGGGTCTACGAGTTCTTTGCTACTTCGCTGGGAGGATAACATCCCCATTTGGAGCCAATGTTATCACCCTAACAATTTTTATCGTAATCTAAAAACTTATGAAGTTTAGCGAGACGCTATACCACAGTAGAGGCACGATAGTTCAGGGCACTTGGCTATATTCCGTGATGTATGAATGAATGTAGAGGAAGTGGGAAGGTAGTAGCTCAGAGGGCCGTGGATCTTGAAGAATCTCATATCTACGGTCGAAGCCTACATCATACAAACAAATAGCACAAAACTTAACATCACGAAGGTAGACCATGGAAAACTACTTTGGTTTCGACAGGGAACGCGTGGCGCTCTTACACATGCATCGGGGGAGATGGTGGATTTCCCAAAACCACTTTTCCTATGGCCCCTATGTCACGTGGTTCAAAATTTCATGTCGATAGCTCGCGGGGATGATGGCGGTTGGTCAGATCACCTCACATCACCGGTCCAGGTACTTTCCTGGATGACGTACCAAAAGGACGCTGCCACATAACTAACTCGAGGCTCATCATTCGAATTGGATTGATGAAGTGTGGCACACCAAGGTACTGTGATAGTAATTCGTGAGAAAATTACATAAACCATCAAATCTTCGATATGAATCATTTTATCCTATTCTGGGAAATTGTCATCTTATGCGTAAGAAAAACAAGCTCAGCCTGTGCTCCTGAATTCTGTAAACTCAAAGGGTGACCAAATCAAGGTCTATGCGAAGTCCGGAAGGCATGGATAATACCCATAAAATGATGTCTAGCGTGACTGGGTTCTCAGCTAAGGTACCAGGCAGGTCAATAAGTAAGAATGAAAGATGGGTCTTACAGATGTTGGCGACTACATTTCATACCAAACCTGAAATTGAGACAGAGTCGGGAGTAAAATTAAACCCCATTATGAGGGATCTTTTCATAAATGAACACACAGACAACACCTGCCACCCAACCGCAAAGAAGAAGAGGAGCAAAAGGAGGAAATCAGAGGCCAAAACCGAGATGATAGAGAGTGTCGGGGAAAATTTTGATTGGTGGAGTACCTTGAAGGAGGAAATTGCCAAGCTGAGGTGAATCCTCAGGTCAACTTTTGGTGTATTCAAATAGTTTTGGATAGATGTCAGCTTAAGATAAGGGAGTCCTGATATGATAGACCAATTACTAACGATCCCTTTAAATAATACAACTGTTCTTCCTTTTTGTAACTTGTATCTGTTTTTAGAATTATGAGGAAGTCTGAACGTTTTAAATTCCATATGAAATTCCTCTATATATGCTTGGCCTCACAACTATAGAATCATGGAGAAAAGAGGAGCTTGCCCTCTATGCAGGAAAACTTTATAAATCACTGGGGATGGAATGAATACATGGGTGTAGAGGCAGATTTTGGGACTTTTTATGAAAAGATTCTAATTGGTGGTGTTATGAGTCTCGTTTTCTCTCATAGTGTGTGATTCCTGTTATTCTGTATTTTCATTTTGCTTTCTTCTGTATAAATTGAGAAACGAAAAGTCCAGAATTCATTATTCAATGCTCTCGGCTTGGCAATTTAGACTATGTTCATCTCTTCTAAACCATTTCAGAATTCATTACTATAATGCTCTGATAATAGTTGTGTGTTTCTTTTCTTCTGATACCATCTAAAATTTTCAAGCATAAACTCAGAAGTCACTTCCTCATTTAGCCTTTTACTCTTTATTGTTTTCACGATTTGGAAATGCATCCTACATTCTTGACCCCACATCCCAAAGGTCATCTTTAGCTCTTCAACAACTTTATTAAAACCCCAAAACAAACCAATTCTAGCCATCGATTTCCATAGATGTATCAAGTGACACGAGAGAGCCCTCTCTGAGTTGAGCAGGCTAGTGCCTCAGCTCTAAAGCTGGTTGAAACAGTTACCTATGTCGTCTTTCTATTCATCCAAACAGAATTTACAGAGTGCTAACACCAGGAATCCAAAAAAGACGATGGTTCCTCAATCCGAGTCTCCGTTTTCGTTTTATGCCCAATTGCAAGTCGCATCCCAAACCATTTTGGGGACTCATAGAAATTCCTCCTCGAGGCATAAAAGCCTAACGAAGTAACATTTTTGAGTTCCATGAGATGTTGCATGCTTTTTTAGACATGGACTAGGTGACCACATTGTCCATCCACTCCTGAGGCATGATTTCGTAAATATGACCCCTCAATCCAAATGTTGCATTGCTTCTTACTGAGCAAAGCACTAGTTATTGAAATCGATGAAAAAAACAACTTATGAGGGGTTGGAACCAGGAGTGAGGGGTGATCTAGCTAAAATCCTATGCCAGGAATCTAAAAAAGACGTTCCACAATCTGAGTCTCGGTTTTCGTTTTATGCCCAGTTGCAAGTCGCATCCCAAACCATTTCGGGGACTCTTGGCAATTCCTCCCCGGGGCATAAAATCCTAACATAACAACATTTTTGAGTTCCATGAGATGTTTCATGCTTGTTTAGGGATGGACTAGGTGACCACATTATCCATCCATTCCCAAGGCATGTTTTCGTAAATTGGACCCCTAAATCCAAATGTTGCATTGCTTCTTACTGAGCAAAGCACTAGTTATCGAAATCGATGGAGAAAACAATTTCCGAGGGGTTGGAACCTGGAGTGAGAGGTACTCTAGCTAAAATCCTATGCCAATAATCCATCAAAGTCAACCGTTCCTCAATCCGAGTCTCGGTTTTTCATTTTATGCCCAATTGCAATTCGCATCCCAAACCATTTCAGGGACTCTTGGCCAATTCCTCCTCATGGCATAAAAACCTAACGGAGCAACATTTTTTAGTTCCGTGAGATGTTGCAAGCTTGTTTAGGCATGGACTATGTGACCACATTGTCCATCTTCTCCTGAGGCACAATTTCATAAATTGGATCCTTTAATCCAAATGTTGCATTGTTTCAAATTGAGCAAAACACTAGTTATCGAAATCGATGAAAAAAACAACTTTTGAGGGGTTGGAACCGGGAGTGAGGGGTGATCTAGCTAAAATCCTATTCCAAGAATCCAAAAAAGATGATGGTTCCTCAATCCGAGTCTCGTTTTTCTTTTTATGCCCAGTTGTAAGTCACATCCCAAACCATTTCGAGGACTCTTGACAATTCCTCCTCGGGGCACAAATGCCTAATGGAGCAACATTTTTGAGTTCCATGAGATGTTACATGCTTGTTTAGGAATGGACTAGATGAACACATTGTCCATCCGCTCCCGAGGCATGGTTTCATAAATTGGACTCCTAAATTCAAATGTTGCATTGCTTCAAACTGAGGAAAACACTAGTTCTCGAAAACATTGAGTACTACAAATTCTAAGGCATAGCACCAAGGAGTGAGGGGTGCTCTAGATGAAATCCTATCCCAGTAATCCATCAAAGTCGATAGTTCCTTAATCCGAGTCTCGATATTCTCTATATGCACAGTTGCAAGTCGCATCCCAAACCATTTCAGGGACTCTTGGCTAATTCCTCCTCATGGCATAAAAACCTAACTGAGTAGCATTTTTGAGTTCCATGAGATGTTGCATGCTTGTTTAGGCATGGACTAGGTGACCACATTGCATATAAAATTATGATGTATTTTGGTCATACAATTTCCTCCTAAGCTCACACATCATGGGGAAGTATGTTATCACCTAAAAGCTACTCAATTGTGACATTTCCACAAGTGTTTGTTGAAATATACCATTATCAACATGTTTACTATCCATTTCACCTCACTTCCCACCTCCACTAGACCTCTATAAGTCGCTAGGAAAAATCCTAATTTTGACCCATTAAAGTTATCGCAAATAATAGCCCTAAAATGTGTGTCATCATGTGGAAGGTACCCCCAAAAGCTACATTGACCCATCAAAATCACAATTTTGATTGTTCCCAGCCCAAATTTTCCAGAAAGGGAAAATAGTTATCAATGGAAATTTCTAAACTCTAGTTGATATTCCTAGCCTTGATTTTGTCATATTTAACAACTATTTTATGACCATGTCAAGGGTGTTTCACCACTACTTTTCCTATAAATAAAGGCATGAGGTCATTCCATCCATCCATAGTAGGTACATGCAGCCAAAACCACACTAGATATCTTCAGGACTCCTTCCTCTTGATAGTGTTTTATGTGTTTTGATCACTCAACCAAGGATGGGATATATACACATCAAGGATTTCACGGACCCTCCCAAGAAGGAGGATTTGGAGCCACATATTCAAAAAGTCTACTCCCTAGGTGATATCTTTGATCTTTCTATTCATTATGGAGATATTCTTTGCATTATTTCAAACTATTTGTTCATGCCTATTGTTGTAATTTCTTGGTTTTCTTTCTTGTCACATGAATATACTAGGGTTTGAAGCTTTGTGAAGCATATTTAGGATATGGTTTTCATGTTCTACTTTCATTTTTGTCTGGATATAATTCATAACCATTAGATTAGTACATTGTGTACACCATTGTTGCAATTTATACCCAACACTTGGTACTGATTATGTTACTTATGTTGTGAGAGGAGTTGGCTCAATTTCCTTCTATATGCCTTGAGGAGCTCATTCAGCCAAAGCCTCTAGGTTGAACTTGACCACAATGGGTGAGATCTGTTGATATTATGGTAGCCGCGGGAGGTATTTACCTCCACGTGTAAACCTGACAAGAATAGAATATTCTGGGAAGCAAGAAGAAACCCTAATGAGTTGTCTAATAACCCTAGAAGACAAGTCGGCTCAAGAGGATAATTTGTATTAGGTTATTAGCCTCCAAGAGAAGAAGTCGACCAGAATAAATATTATATACTGAGTAAATAAGCACCCAGAATGAGAAGTCAGCCCAGGCAGTTAGCCATAATTAGTATAAATACAGGAGGCTAGTCTTCATTCTGGCAGACATTCTCATAACTACATAGCTCACTTGTGCGCACTGCAGTTAGCTAGTTTGTGCGCAAGATTGGAGGAGAGTTGCAGTTGCAGCTGCTGCAACTAGCAACTTACGTTTTGGCTTGGACTATCTCTTGGTTATGGTTTGGAATATCTGATGAGATCTTGTTTGGTGGCGCTAAGTGTTTAGATTCCCAAGAATCAATTGTTGGACCTATTATTAAAACCAAGTGATCTAATTAGGTGGTGGGTGCAATAGTGAAGAGTTTTCTAAAGAGGAATACACAATAAAATATTTCGCAATATGATGTTTATAGGGAAGACCTTTTAGATATTTCCTTAACTCCAACTTTAGAATTTGCCTACAACACATCATTTAACCACACTCTCTTTCGTGCATGGGTCAATGTTAAACCATTTCTTACAATTGGATAACTTTTCCCCTTTTGTGGAGATGACACTATGATAGCTCATGCCAAAGGACCC
>SNQJ01S0147692.1:12480-23707 GCA_010110895.2 Picea sitchensis
CCTAAGTTTGAAAACAAAGAAACAAAAGACATATTTCAAAGTCTCGTGCAAGCTAGGAGGAGAAGGCTTAGGTTAGAGTGGAGAGGAGGTAGGTTGCATGAGATAGGAGGAGAAGGAGGTTAGAGCAGAGAAGAGGTAGGTCGCGCGAGCTAGGAGAAGGAGAGGAGGTTAGGGCAGAGAGGATGTATTCCAAATTACAGGGGTCGAGTTCTTGTTCATAGAAGACGGATTTTGGGTTCAGGGGACGAGTTTCACCTTGCTGGGCAGTGACACATTCATTGGAGGTTCGATTTATCTTTATGGGGGACGAATTGTCATTGTTGGGTCGATGTCTAAGGGAGGAGGAGGTCGTGAGCCTTGTTGGGTGCATTTTACATATAGAGGAAGGCACACAACTCCCTTGACAACTCAAATCGTGGATTGGAAGGCTATCCCAGGTGGTTGATAGGTGATTCTAATAGTTATTACAAAAACAACAAAGTTCACTTATCCTGGCAGCTAGACGATCCATCACCATTGTATAACAGGCCCAAATCTATGAGTATTGTTGCTAATAAACAAGTGTAATTTTTCTGCTATGTTTCTCTTATTCAGTGATTGTGAGTTTGGTTCCCATTATGTCTGCTGTCATTTATTTTTTCTGTGATGAAAGAGAACAGTGAGGGCACATGAAATCTATTCCAACCATCTAAAACACTTCAAGAATCCATCTAAAATACCATAACAGCAAATTGGGCAGTCAAAGAGTGTGAAATAGCCTACAGTCCAAGTGTATGTCAAAAGTCCACACTCATGAATTCATATAAAATTGCTACAGCAGTGAGTAAATTCATAACAACCTCTATTGTATAATTTTGGAGATATTTTGGCATTCCTTGGTGTTTATGTGGTGTTGGGATGGACTTTGGTGCAAAATATTCATTGTTGGACGACTTTAATGTCTACATATGGTACCCATGCATAAGATTTGAGACCATAACTTTTATCTCTATAGTATATATGGTGAAGTCTCCCAGATATAAGGTTGGAAGAGTAGTTGGGCTCAAAATGTGGTGAGCCCTTTTAAGAAAATTTGATAACTCATGCAAAGGATGCTAAAAAATCCCCACGGTTATTGTGTGCAAATATTTTCTTGTCTTTATTGTCATTATGATAGTATTTGACAATGTCAACTTCGATATTCTTTATTTTCTTGAACTTCCATATTTGGAGCATTAAATGCACACCTTGGGAAAGGTGACTATGCATTCATAAATGACATATCATTTCTTGTGCTCAATCTTCCTACTACGTGCCTAAAACTACCAATGTCTTCTTCAAATTTTAAATCTTGCCTAAAACTTGAGTATCAATTTGGAGTGAGTGAGTCTTTTTAGGTGCACACTAAGGGTTCTTAATAAATGTCAAATGAAGAGTGAAGAGTGGAAACTAAATTCTTTTATTGCGGAATAAATCCCTTAGATATTGATTGAAAATATTTTGGAGACTCTTTGGAGGAAACTCTTTGTATATTTCTTTTAATGCTATGGATGGCTAGCTAGAGTGCTCTCTTGAAGAGTTTTTATTATGATTCTTTGCAATTGATGAATGTTCATGTATCAATGGTCATGTGAGTCAATTTCATGAGTAAGTGGTCTCTTTAAATCCTCATGGTATTTTATTTGGAATGGTTGTAAGTGTGGTGTTACTTCTCTCCTAAGTTTACAATCAAACTCAGAAATTTTACAAGCCAATAATAACATATGTAGACCAGTGCCAGAGGCTATGGAAAGCATGGGGAGTTTTATAGCTAGAAAAACTTGAAGAAGAATGTGTTCAATGAAGTTCAAAAATAGAAAAATATCAATCACCAGGCTGGTAAAAATTACATTGAAATTTGTAGGGGTAGATACACCAAGACAATATTGGCTATTGAAGAACTTTAGGCCTGTAGTAGTTTCTTAGAAAAAGTGATGTGTATAGACTTAAACTTTTCTTATTTGAGCTAATGGTACAATGCTAATGGCCATTTCTATCATGAAAGTCTCTATTTCTTCTTAGGTATTGTGGCAAGACAATCTATGAACCTGGTCAAGTTATGGATTGTTGTATGGAAAACTCAGGAAGCCAACGACCCTATTTGTGGTGCTTATCCTTTGGGGAAGTGGGTAGATGTGAGATCTTTGATCAATGAAAATATAGGCCAACATGTGGATACAAGGAGAAATGTTTCCTTAGAAAATTATGACCATTGTTATTAAGGAAGAATTTTAGAAACATAGGTTTGCAATCATGTTTTAAGGAATCTTTTAGGCAATATAAATGGTATTACAACAAAAATAATTTGGTTTCCTTAGCCTTTCATATCTGATAAGAATGTATTTATACCAAGTTTTGAGGAGCATCAGTTAAGAACACCATTAGCATGATGAAGTATTAACCCTTTTGCATACTTAATGAAGGTAATGTAAACTACAGATTTCCATGTATCTAGCATCCACTAAATGTTGTTTTATTCTAAGGAGATGGAGCTTCAAGTCTATAAAGCAACTAGCTCTCTCCATTATATTTTTATGGTTGCATTGATATGGAAATTCCATCTAAAATTAGTTGAATATCCATTTAAAGATGAAGTTTAAGGGTTTGTAATGTTACATTCTTCATCTTGTTTGATCATTTCCATGGATGTATTTGATTGTTGAAGTTTCTCTTGCAAATTTGTTATAATAATCTTCATCAAGGGTCATTTTTCCATAGAAAAAAAATAAGGTTAAGGTGAAACATGTTGATGTTATGGTAGCTGCGGGAGGTATTTACCTCCACGCGTAAACTTGACAAAAATATAATATTTTGGAAATCAAGAAGAAACCCTAATTAGTTGGATAATAACCCTAGAAGACAAGTTGGCTCAAGAGGATAATTTGTATTAGGTTATTAGCCTCCAAGAGAAGAAGTCAGATAAAGGAAATATTATATATTAAGTAAATAGGCACCCAGAATGAGAAGTCGGCCCAGGCATTTTTCCATATTTAGTATAAATACAGGAGGCCAATCTTCATTCTGGCAGTCATTCTCACAACTGCAGAAGCAACACTTGTGCGCACTGCATTTGGCCAGTCGTGTGCAAGTTTGGAGGAGAGTTGTTGTTGCAGCTGCACCAACTAGCAGATTTCGGTTTTGTCTTGGACTATCTCTTGGTTATGGTTTTGAATATCTGATCAGCTCTTGTTTGGTGCGCAAGTCGCATCCCAAACCATTTCAGGGACTCTTAGCAATTCCTCCTTGGGGCATAAAAGCATAATAAAGCATCATTTTTTAGTTCCGTGAGATGTTGCATGCTTTTTTAGGCATGGAATAGGTGACCACATTGTCCATCTTATACTGATGCATGGCTTCATAAATTGAACCCCTAAATCTAAATGTTGCATTGCTTCTTATTGAGCAAAGCACTAGTTATCGAAATCGATGAAGAAAACAACTTCTGAGGGGTTGGATCAAGGAGTGAGGGGTGCTCTAGCTAAAATCCTATGCCAAGAATCCAAAAAAGACGACGGTTCCTCAATATGAGTCTTTGTTTTTGTTTTATGTCCAGTTGCAAGTCGCATCCCAAACCATTTCAGGGACTCTTGGCAATTCCTCCTCAGGGCATAAAACCCTAACGGAGAAACATTTTTGAGTTCCATGAGATGTTGCATGCTTTTTTGGGCATGGACTAGATGACCACATTGTCCATCCACTCTTGAGGCATGGTTTTGTAAATTGAACCCCTAAATCCAAATGTTGCATTGCTTCTTACTGAGCAAAGCACTAGTTATCGAAAGCGATGAAATAAACAACTTCTGAGGGGTTGGAACTGGGAGTGAGGGATGATCTAGATAAAATCCTATTCCATGAATCTAAAAAATATGATAATTCCTCAATTCAAGTCTTGTTTTTCGTTTTATGACATGTTGCAAGTCGCATCCCAAACCATTTCGGGGACTCTTGGCAATTCCTCCTCGGGGCATAAAAACCTAGCGTAGCAACATTTTTGAGTTCCATGAGATGCTTCATGCTTGTTTAGGCATGGACTAGGTGACCACATTGTCCATCCATTCCTGAGGCATGGTTTCGTAAATTGGACCCCTAAATCCAAATGTTTCATTGCTTCTTACTGAGCAAAGCACTAGTTATCGAAAGTGATGAAAAAAACAACTTCTGAGGGTTGGAACTGGGAGTGAGGGATGCTCTATCTAAAATCCTATACCAGGAATCCAAAAAAGATGACAGTTCCTCAATCTGAGTCTCGATTTTTTTGTTTTATTCCCAGTTGCAAGTTGCATCCCAAACCATTTTGGGGACTCTTAGCAATTCCTCCTCGGGGCATAAATGCCTAACACAGCAACATTTTTTAGTTTTGTGAGATGTTTCATGCTTGTTTAGGCATGGACTAGGTGACCACATTGTCCATCTGCTCCCTAGGCATGGTTTCATAAATTGGACCCCTAAATCCAAATGTTGCATTGCTTCTTACTGAGCAAAGCACTAGTTATCGAAATCGATGAAAAAAACAACTTTCGAGGGGTTGGAACCGAAAGTGAGGGGTGCTCTAGCTAAAATATTATGCCAGGAATCCAAAAAATATGATGGTTCCTCAATCTGAGTCTCTGTTTTCGTTTTATGCCCAGTTGCAAGTCGCATCCCAAACCATTTCGGGGACTCTTGGCAATTCCTCCTCGGGGCATAAATGCCTAACGGAGCAACATTTTTTAGTTCCATGAGATTTTGCATGCTTGTTTATGTATGGACTAGGTGACCACATCATCTATTCACTCTCGAGGCATGGTTTCGTAAATTGGACCCCTAAATCCAAATGTTGCATTGCTTCTTACTGAGCAAAGCACTAGTTATCGAAATCGATGAAAAAACCAACTTTCAAGGGGTTGGAACTTGGAGTGAGGGATGCTCTAGTTAAAATCCTATGCCAGGAATCCATCAAAGTCGACGATTCCTCAATCCGAGTTTCAATTTTCATTTTATGCCCAGTTGCAAGTTGCATCCCAAATCATTTCAGGGACTCTTGGCCAATTCCTCCTCAGGGCATAAAAACCTAACGAAGCAACATTTTTTAGTTCCATGAGATGCTGAAAGATTGTTTAGGCATGGACTATGTGACCACATTTTCCATCAGCTCCTGAGGCACGGTTTCATAAATTGGATCATTTAATCCAAATGTTGCATTGCTTCAAACTGAGCAAAACACTAGTTCTCAAAAACGTTGAGTACTGTAAATTCTGAGGCATGGCACCCGGGAGTGAAGGTTGGTCTAGATGAAATCATATCCCAGTAATCCATCAGAGTCGATGGTTCCTTAATCTGAGTCTCGATATTCTCTATATGCCCAGTTGCAAGTCCCATCCCAAACCATTTCACGGATTCTTAGCCAATTCCTCCTCATGGCATAAAAACCTAATTGAGTAGCATTTTTGAGTTCCATGAGATGTTGCATGCTTGTTTAGGAATGGACTAGGTGACCACATTGTCCATATTCTCCCGAGGCATGATTTCGTAAATTGGACCCCTAAATCCAAATATTGCATTGTTTCTTACTGAGCAAAGTACTAGTTATCGAAATCAATGAAAAAAAAAACTTTTGAGGGGTTGGAACTGGGAGTGAGGGATGCTCTAGCTAAAATCCTATGCCAGGAATCCAAAAAAGACGACGGTTCCTCAATTTGAGTCTATGTTTTTGTTTTATGCCAAGTTGAAAGTCACATCCCAAACCATTTAGGGGACTCTTGGAAATTCCTCTTTGGGGCATAAAAACCTAACAGAGCAACATTTTTGAGTTCCATGAGATATTGCATGCTTGTTTAGGCATGGATTAGGTGACCACATTTTCCATCCATTCCCGAGGCATGGTTTCGTAAATTGGACCCATAAATCCAAATGTTGCATTGCTTCTTACTGAACAAAGCACTAGTTGTTGAAAGCGATGAAAAAAATAACTTTCGAGGGTTGGAACCGGGAGTGGAGGATGATCTAGCTAAAATCCTATGCCAGGAATCCAAAAAAGACGACATTTCCTCAATCCAAGTATCTGTTTTCATTTTATGCCTAGTTGCAAGTCGCATCCCAAACCATTTCAGGGACTCTTGGCAATTCCTCCTCGGGGCATAAATGCCTAACGAAGTAGCATTTTTTAGTTCCATGAGATGCTGCATGATTTTTTAGGCATGGACTAGGTGACCACATTTTCCATCCACTCCCGAGGCATGGTTTCATAAATTGGACCCCTAAATCCAAATGTTGCATTACTTCTTACTGAGCAAATCACTAGTTATCGAAATCGATGAAAAAAACAACTTTTGAGGTGTTGGAACCGGGAGTGAGGGGTTCTCTAGCTAAAATCCTATGCCAAGAATCCAAAAATGATGATGGTTCCTCAATCCAAGTCTCTGTTTTCATTTTATGCCCAGTTGCAAGTCGCATCCCAAACCATTTCTGGGACTCTTGTATATTCCTCCTCAGGGCATAAATGCCTAACGGAGCAACATATTTTAGTTCCATGAGATGTTGCATGCTTGTTTATCCATGTACTAGGTGACCACATTGTCCCTCCTCTCACAAGAAATGGTTTTGTAAATTGGACCCCTAAATCCAAATGTTGCATTGCTTCTTACTGAGCAAAGCACTAGTTATCGAAATCGATGAAAAACCCAACTTCCGAGGGGTTGGAACCAGGAGTGAGGGGTGCTCTAGCTAAAATCCTATGCTAGGAATCCATCAAAGTCGACGGTTCCTCAATCCGACTCTTGGTTTTCTTTTTATGCCCAGTTGCAAGTCGCATCCCAAACCATTTCAGGGACTCTTGGCCAATTCCTCCCCAGGGCACAAAAACCTAATGGAGCAATATTTTTTAGTTCTGTGACATGCTGCAAGCTTGTTTAGGCATGGAATATGTGACCACATTTTCCATCAACTCCCGAGGCACGGTTTCATAAATTGGATCCTTTAATCCAAATGTTGCATTGCTTCAAACTGAGCAAAACACTAATTCTCGAAAACGTTGAGTACTACAAATATTAAGGCATGGCACCCGGGAGTGAGGGCTTCTCTATATGAAATCCTATAGTAGTAATCCATCGGAGTTGACGGTTCCTTAATCCGAGTCTCGATATTCGCTATATGCCCAGTTGCAAGTCGCATTCCAAACCATTTCAAGGACTCTTGGCCAATTCCTCCTTATGGCATAAAAACCTAACTGATTAGAATTTTTGAGTTCCATGAGATGTTTCATGATTGTTTAGGAATGGACTAGGTTACCACATTTTCCATCTGTTGTCGATGCATTTTTTCGTAAATTGGACCCCTAAATCCAAATGTTGCATTGTTTCTTACTGAGCAAAGTACTAGTTATCGAAATCGATGGAAAACAAAACTTATGAGGGGTTGGAACTGGGAGTGAGGGGTGATCTGGCTAAAATCATATGCCAGGAATCCAAAAATGATGATGTTTCCTCAATCCAAGTCTCTGTTTTCGTTTTATGCTCAGTTGCAAGTTGCATCCCAAACCATTTCGGGGACTCTTGGCAATTCCTCCTCGGGGCATAAGTGCCTAATAGAGTAGCATTTTTTAGTTACATGAGATGTTGCATGATTTTTTAGGCATGGACTAGGTGATCACATTCTCCATCCACTCCCGAGGCATGGTTTCATAAATTGGACTCCTAAATCCAAATGTTGCAATGCTCCTTACTGAGCAAAGCACTAGTTATCGAAATCGATGGAGAAAACAACTTCCGAGGGGTTGGAACCGTGAGTGAGGGGTGCTCTAGCTAAAATCCTATGCAAGTAATCTAAAAAAGATGACGGTTCCTCCATCTGAGTTTTGGTTTTTTTTTTTATGCCCAGTTTCAAGTCACATCCCAAACCATTTCGGGGACTTTTGGCAATTCCTCCTTAGGGCATAAAAGCCTAGCGGAGAAACATTTTTGAGTTCCATAAGATGTTGCATGCTTGTTTAGGCATGGACTAGGTGACCAAATTGTCCATTCGCTCCTGAGGCATGGTTTCATAAATTGGACCCCTAAATCCAAATGTTGCATTGCTTCTTACTGAGCTAGCACTAGTTATCAAAATCAATGAAAAAAACAACTTCCGAGGGGTTGGAACCGAGAGTGAGGGGTGCTCTAGCTAAAATCCCATGATAGGAATCCATCGAAGTCGACGGTTCCTCAATCCAAGTCTCGGTTTTCATTTTATGCCCAGTTACAATTCGCATCCAAAACCATTTTAGGGACTCTTGGCCAATTCCTCCTCAGGGCATAAAAACCTAACGAAGAAACATTTTTTAGTTCTGTGATATGTTGCAAGATTTTTTAGGCATGGAGTATATGACCACATTGTCGATCTGCTCCCAAGGCACGGTTTCATAAATTGGATCCTTTAATCCAAATGTTGCATTGCTTCAAACTGAGCAAAACACTAGTTCTCGAAAACATTGAGAACTGCAAATTATGAAGCATGGAACCCAGGAGTGAGGGATGCTCTAGATGAAATCTTATCCCAGTAATCCATCAGATTCGATGGTTCCTTAATCCGAGTCTCGATATTCGCTATATGCCCCGTTGCAAGTCGCATCCCAAACCATTTCGGGGACTCTTGGCAATTCCTCCTCGGGGTATAAATGCCTAACGGAGAAACATTTTTGTGTTCCATGAGATGCTGCATGCTTGTTTAGGAATGGACTTGGTGACCACATTTTCCATCTGCTCTCGAGGCATGGTTTCATAAATTGGACCCCTAAATCAAAATGTTACATTGCTTCTTACTAAGCAAAGCACTAGTTATCGAAATCTATGGAAAAAGCAACTTACGAGGGGTTGGAATCGGGAGTGAGGGGTGCTCTAGCTAAAATCCTATGCCAAGAATCCAAAAAAAATGACGGTTCCTCGATCTAAGTCTCTGTTTTTGTTTTATGCCTAGTTGCAAGTCACATCCCAAACCATTTCGAGGACTCTTGGCAATTCCTCCTCGGGGCATAAAACCCTAACGGAGCAACATTTTTGAGTTCCATGAGATGTTGCATGAATTTTTAGGCATGGACTAGGTGACCACATTGTCCATCCGCTCCCCAGGCATGGTTTTGTAAATTGGACCCTTAAATCCAAATGTTGCATTACTTCTTACTGAGCAAAGCACTAGTTGTCGAAATCGATGGAAAAAAAAACTTCTGAGGGGTTGGAACCAGGAGTGAGGGGTGATCTAGCTCAAATCCTATGCCAAGAATCCAACAGAGACGATGGTTCCTCAATCTGAGTCTCGGTTTTCGTTTTATGACCAGCTGCAAGTCGCATCCCAAACCATTTTGGGGACTCTTTGTAATTCCTCCTCGGGGCATAAAAGCCTAATAAAGCAGGATTTTTGAGTTCCATGAGATGTTGCATGCTTTTTTAGGCATGGACTAGGTGACCACTATGTCCATCTGCTCCCGAGGCATGGTTTCATAAATTGGACCCCTAAATCCAAGTGTTGTATTTCTTCTTACTGAGCAAAGCACTAGTTATCGAAATCGATGAAAAAAACAACTTCTGAGGGGTTGGAACTGGGAGTGAAGGGTGTTCTAGATAAAATCCTATCCCAGTAATCCATCAAAGTTGATGGTTCCTCAATCTGAGTCTCAGTTTTCATTTTATGCCCAGTTGCAAGTCGCATCCCAAACTATTTCAGAGACTCTTGGCCAATTCCTCCTTAGGGCATAAAAACCTAACGGAGCAACATTTTTTAGTTCCGTGAGATGATGCAATCTTGTTTAGGCATGGACTATGTGACCACATTTTCCATCTGCTCCCGAGGCATGGTTTCATAAATTGGATCCTTTAATCCAATTGTTGCATTGCTTAAAATTGAGCAAAACACTAGTTCTTGAAACAATTGAGTACTGCAAATTTTGAGGCACGACACCCGAGAATGAGTGGTGTTGTAGATGAAATCCTATCCCAGTAATCCATCAGTGTCGATGGTCCTTAATCTGAGTCTCTATATTCTCTATATGCCCAGTTGCAAGTCGCATCCCAAACCATTTCAGGGACTCTTGGCCAATTCCTCCTCATGGCATAAAAACCTAACTGAGTAGCATTTTTGAGTTCCATGAGATGCTACATGCTTTTTTAGGCATGGACTAGGTGACCACATTGTCCATCCACTCCCGAGGCATGGTTTCATAAATTGGACCCCTAAATCCAAATGTTGCATTGCTTCTTACTAAGCAAAGCACTAGTTATCGAAATGGATGAAAAAAACAACTTCCAAAGGGTTGGAACCGGGAGTGAGGGGTGCTCTAGCTAAAATATTATCCCATTAATCCATCGAATTCGACGGTTCTTCAATCCAAATCTCGGTTTTCGTTTTATGCCCAATTGCAAGTCGCATCCCAAACCATTTCAGGGACTCTTGGCCAATTCCTCCTCAGGGCATAAAATCCTAATGGAGCAACATTTTTTAGTTCCGTGAGATGTTGCAAGCTTGTTTAGGCATGGACTAGGTGATCACAAGAAGCAACCTAAACCCCTAGTATCATTCTTAGAGCTTAATTTAAAGGATTTGAGCTAACACCTTATGCCTATGAACTAATACCAAGATAAAGGGAACCCGACACCATTGATGAGGTCAAAAAAATAAACTACAATGAGAGAGTTGTGATAGCATGTCACCTAAGCTACAATAAGTAAGCAAATAATGCAACTTTTGTGGATAATAAAAGAGAGCATGAGATGTCATCATCTTCTCTAACTAACGCCATGCCTCCACTTGGAAATTATAGGCATTTCCATACAAAAATAGGAGAACCGAGTAGCAACAAAAACCACCATGAATATAGTGCAAAACTTGTCACTAAACATTCAATGGAAATATTAGGAAAGGAACCCACTATCACAACAATTATTATGTTTTGTGAAGCCCCATGATATGCATTAGATGTCCCATTTGCAAGCTAATCCCTTTAGTCCACCAATATCAATGGTACGAGTTTAGTCATCACAATGTTGGTTACAAGTCATTGTGTCATGGACATGGTGTTTTCATTGTGTCATGGACATGGTGTTTTATGTTTAATAAGAGATCTTAGTGACTTCCAGTCCACTTTAGAGTCCCAAAATAAATTTTAGAACCTATCTCTGATCTAGAGGTGAATATGGCAATAACATACAAGACGTTTTCATTCTATGCATCCAGTTAGCATAGTTTGTGGATATGTCAACCTTTT
>SNQJ01S0147693.1:5472-29178 GCA_010110895.2 Picea sitchensis
AGTTGGGTCATGGAGACATGACTACAATGAAAGATAGAGTTACCTCCATGAAAGAAGAAGAGCTATCTTCAGTATCAGTTATTGAGCCACTCTCAGTTTCAGATGAAATTGTTGTTGTGATATAATAAGAGGAGTTACTCTCAGATTTTAACAGCCATAGTGAGAATGAAGTAGTCATTCTCAGCCTCAGAGCAGCTGCAGGTGCAGAGTCCCAGATTCCAGAAGGAACAGTTGTAGATAGAATAGAGGACATACTCTCAGACAGGGAGAGAGATAGTGCCTTGCAGAAAGCACATTGAGCTAGCACATGATTGTGCACATTGAGTTGCAGCTAAGCAAGTGTACCAGATTGGTACAATGTAATGAGAAAAATTGATTTGAAGATTGAAGATAGAAAGAATCATGTCTGCCAGTTGAAGAAGGATTTGTACATGTTGAAGCAAGCTCCTAGAGCTTGATATGGAAAAATTGACAGTTTCCCGACGAGCTTGGGCTTTACCAAGAGTAAAGTTGATTCTAACCTCTACTTCAAGGTTATGACTGATGAGCCAATGATATTGCTGCTATATGTGGATGACTTATACTTAACTGGAGAAGAAAATCTCATCATCGAATGTAAGAAGAAGCTCGCCACAGAATTTGAGATGAAATACCTTGGCTTAATGCATTATTTCTTAGGTCTTGAGGTATGGCAGAGCCCAGAGAGAATCTTCCTTAACCAAGGGAAGTATGCAGTTGAAATCCTGAAGAGAGTTGATATGTTGGAGTGCAAGTCCATGAATACACCCATGGAAATGAAGTTGAAGCTTCTGGTCAACACTTCGTCAGAATTGATTAATGCCATGCTGTATAGACAGATCATCGGATCGCTGATGTACTTGACAAACACGAGACCAGATATTTGTTTTTCCATGACAACTTTGAGTCTGGTAGAACCCAGACATGTTTACCTAGTTGCTGCAAAACATGTGATGAGGTACCTTAAAGGTACATTATATTGTGGTCTCAGTTATGATGGAGATCATGATTTCACATTGAGTGGATACACTGATTCAGATTGGGCTAGAAGTTTCTCTGATAGGAAGAGAACTTCAGGATGTTGTTTCAGTTTAGGATCAGCCATGATCTCATGGCAGAGTAGGAAGTAATCTAGCATTTCTCTCAGTACAGCAGAAGCAGAATACATTGTTGGGTGTTCTGCCAACTGCGAAGCTATATGGATTCGAAAGTTGTTGACCAGTCCATTTGACCTAGATATGGAAGAAGCCACGATCCTATGTGACAACCAGAGCTGCATAAAGATGACAGAGAATTGTGTATTTCATGACAAGTCGAAGCACATAGAGATATGATATCATTACATCCATGAGATGGTGCAGAGAGGAGCCATAAAGCTTCAATATGTTAGCACGGATGAACAGGTTGTTGATGTGTTGACCAAGCCTCTATCTCATGTAAAGTTTGAGCACTTTCGAGATAATCTTGGTATAGTTCGAAAGGACCTCCCTCGAAAGGTGGAGTAGTGTTGTGTTGAGATATATCTAGTACTGTGCTTCCAGCTTAATCGTTGTGACGTAAAGCCAGTCTAGTTGTTGTGTTGATATATGCCTAGTACTGTGCTTCCAGCTTAATCGTTGTGACGTAAATCCAGTCTAGTTGGTGTGTTGATATATGCCTAGTACTATGCTTCCATCTTAATCGTTGTGACGTAAATCTAGTCTAGTTGTTGTGTTGATATATGCCTAGTACTGTGCTTCCAGCTTAATTATTGTGACATAAATCCAGTCTAGTTGTTATTTTGATATATGCCTAGTACTCTACGTCCAGCTTAATCATTGTGATGTAAAGCCATTCTATTTGTTGTGTTGAGATATGCTTAGTACTATGCTTCTAGCTTAATCATTGTGACATAAATCCAGTCTAGTTGTTGTGTTGAGATATGTCTGGTATTGTGCTTCCAGCTTAATTGTTGTGAGGAAAAGCCATTCTAGTACCGTGCTTCCATCTTAATTGTTGTGATGAAAAGCAAGTTGAATATTGTGCTTCCATCTTAATGGTTGTGACGTAAATCCAGTCTAGTATTGTGATTCCAACTTAATTATTATGTTATGATTCCAGCTTAATTGCTATGGTGTTTCCATCTTAATCGTTGTGTTGTGATTACAGCGTAATTGTTGTGGTTTTTTCCAGCTTAATTGTTGTGTGGTGTGCAAGCTTAATTGTTGTGATTATGTGCCATCTTAATTGTTGTGATGTGTTGTCAGCCTCGTGTTGTGATGATGTGTTGCCAGCCTTTGTGCTGTGATATTGTTGAGTTTGATGTTGTATCAGCCTTGTGCTATTATTGATGATGAGGATGTATTAGTGTTATACTAATCCATGTCGATGAAGATGATGATGATGATGCCACTTCATCTCCTGAGTTCTTGTTGAAGATGATGGTGATGTTGATGCCACTTCAGCTCCTGAGTCCTTGCTGAAGATGATGATGATGATATTATTTCAGCTTTAATGTTGAAGATGATGATGATGTTACATTAGCCTCATACTGATGAGGATGATGATGCTACTCCAGCTCCATGTTGTGTTGATGATTCTCCAGCCTTTGTGTTGTGTTGATGATGAGAAAAACTTCTGATGATTTATAGATACGCCAGTCAATGTTCCAAGATGATATTGATGATGTTGTCCTCTCACCCACCTGATGTTGTTGATGATGATGTCCTCTCTCTTGCTTGATGTTGTTGTAGAATACCCTTATTGTTAAGGGGGAGTGTTGAAATAATGTAACTGTAAAGTGTATTATAATTATTATTGTTGTATTATTCATTATATCAATCCCCTATTATGAATTGATCATGTTGACTATTGTAAAAGACCAAATCCCCTTTTGAAGATTGGTCAAAACATAATTGTAATAGGAAGAATAAGAAGTCAGCCCCAGAATATATTAAAGGGGCTCCATAATATATTAAAGGTGTTTATAACCACCCATAAGAAGAAGTCGGCCCTTCCAGTGAAGATACACCTTCGTCCACACGTGAAAGAGTTGTATAAATAAGGAGGCTAGTGCCTCATTTAGACACACACTCACTTGTTCATTGAGAAGCAAGTTTCAGATCTGCAATTGGAGAAGAGAGAGAGAGAGAGAGGCGCATTCTTGGGAGAGGACTTTTTGTATTTGTTTGAGTTATCTCTTGGCAATTTATTGGCTATCTATAATAAGGAATTTTTCTTGGGTTTTCTCCCCCATGAGAGTTTCCCAGGATAAATGATGTGTCTCTTGTGATTGTGCATTTCTCAGTGATCCTATCTTATGTTATTTTTATCTAGTGAAATGCAAAGAACTCTAATAATAGCTTAAACCTTAACACCACTTCTAGTGAGTGTCCATACCCCCAACAGAGTCACCTCGGTGTCACAATCCTTTATCCTCTGCCAGTGAGCATCCATAGCCCCGATAGAGATACTTGCATGTCATGCATGAGCTAGAATTCATTTCTTGAAGCCTTTACCTTTATAAAATAATTTTCTCTTGATTTATAAAGAGAGGTGGATGAGGGGATTCCTAGTTTCTTTAAAGGTGTGTGGGATGACACTTGTGAAAGTGAGATCTGTCAACTTGATTATAGATAAGATATCTCCCTAAGCAGCATGCCTTGAGTACTACAGGTGCCTCTCAAAATTGGTCTTAGTCTATTAATTTCACACAAGCATAGATATTATTCTTGGGTATGATAACTAGATTACTCTTGCAATAATTTAATAATGTAAGACTCATCCATTATTGAACCATGTTCCTCTGTTGAATCTACCCTGGGTTCATGCACAATAATGATTTGGAGAATATATAAAGTTGTTTCTAGAAGCAAAATACAAATTTTTAGGGCTTTTGGTACCAATGTGTCATATCATGACTAATATTTAGATTCATGACACCAAGTTTTCTGGGAAATCTCAGGAAACAATCTTGAGAGAGAAAGAGAGAGAAAGGGAAATCTAACCAAAACAAACAAACAAAAGAAATGAAAATGAAAATCATAAGGGGAAGTAAACATGTGTAAACCAAGAAACAAAGCAAACTGAAAAATCAACAAGACGGGAAAATTGACTCCTTCATTTATGTACAGGAGAGCTACCTTAAAGGCTATTTGACGTAGTGCTTGAGAATTTGGTCGTTAATGGGGAGGAGAGACACATCCCCTTCAAGGTTTTACAATCTATAAGTTCATAGGCCAATATATCCCTTAATGATGAAAGGACCTAGCTACAGTTGTTGAAACTTAGAGTGTTTCCCTTTGTTCTCGTGTGGCTTGTCCCATTTGAGAACCAGGTCATCAACTTGAAAGTCCTTTTCACCAACAGATTTATTATTGAACTATTGTTTCATGGTCTGATGGTGAGGATCAAATTTTTTTTTGACTTTGGCTCTGTCTTCTTCCAGTTTTACCAAGATGTTTATGTGTTTCTGTATGGCAAGGCATTCCCTCCCATGTGACTATTGAGTGAGATGAAGGGAAGGTAGATATATATTTGGGGGGAGAATGGCTTCCTTCTTGTAAACGATAAATTATAGAGAGGTCCCTATAGATGTTTTTGGATTAACTCAGTCTTTCCATAGGGTGTTAGGTAGAGTGTTGTGCCAATTTCTCTGTTGATCAACTACAGTTCACTTTAGGATATGGATCAGGTTTTTGTTAGTAGACTCATCTAGGCAATTTCCTTGGGTGTAATAGTTATTTGCATATTTCATAATGATTCTCTTTTATAAAGAACACTCAGTTAATTTAAACAACGAGAAATAAGTGACATTATCAAACACAAGGGTAGTAGGTGATCCAAACCTGGTAATAATGTGTTGTTCAAAAAAAAAAATCACCACTTCTTCATTTACCTTAGTTAGCAGCACGACTTCCACCCAATGCGTGAAATAATCAGTTGCAGTGAGAATATACATGTGTTTTCTAGATGAATGAGGGTTTATCTCACCGATGATATCTAGTCCCCACTTCTCAAGCGGTTCTTTGACAACAATAGGTTGGAGTGGAACAACAAACTTGCTTTCTCTTCCGACTAATTTCTATCAAATGTCATAGCTGCAGGAGTAAGCATGAGCGTCCTTAAATATCGTAGGTCAATAGTATCTAGCTCTTAGGATCTTGTGAGTTGTAGTTTCTCCTACGAAATTTCCTTCGTTTGGTCCATCGTGAAGCTCCTTGAGGACTATGTCGGCATCTTGTTTCTCAAGGCATCGAAGGAGAACTCCATCATAATTCCTTATGAAAAGGATATCGTGGACTAACTAATATTGCATAGATTTTAATAGCAGTGCCATTTTATGCTTATCATTGAGTTATTTGAGGGCAATGTCATGCTAAATGTATTTCTTGAGGTCATTGTACCATGAGTTTTCTAGTGTTGGCATGTAAGGAGGTTGTTGTGAAAACAATACGGGTTCTTCTTGCCAACTTTATTCCTTTAAGTCTTCGGAATCCATGGCCTCAATTACTAACTTTCATAGGCCTTGACCTTTGACTATAGTTGCTAGATTAAATTCTAGGTCATATTCCTGCAAAGAATACATCTAGTTTCCTCTCCTTTCACCCAATTTCTTATGTACAAAAAGGGATCTGATTGTTGGGTGAGGGGCGATCACCTTAGTATGGTTCTTCAGTATGTAAGGCTTGAACTATTTAATGGCTTTGTGAACATTGAAAGCCTTCTTTTTCACTAGTGGGTATTTCAGTTCAGCTCTTTAAAGTCTCATGCTCATGTTGAATGCTATGAGGCATCCATTCCATTGTTAATCCTTTTGGGTGAGCATTGTTGCAAGAGAATGATTTGAAGCAAACATGTACAACAAGAATTCTTTGGAGAAGTATGGACTCTGAAGTGCAAGGGAAACCGTTATGGCAGCCTAAACTTTCTCAAAATATTCCTTCTCAACATATGTCTATTTGAATTCATTATCTTTCTTAAACATTTGTTGAAGGGGTTTAACTATTTCGGCAAAATCAGATACAAATCTTCTTACAAAGTTTATCTTCACAAAAAATGACTGCATAGGCTTCTTTCTATTTGAGAATGGGATCTACATGGTGTATTTAGTGCATTATGGATCAACATAAATCCCATCTTTAGAAATGATGTGCCCCAATAGTTTTCCTTCTGAAACAATGAAGATGATATTCTTAGGATTCAGAGAGATGTCATAATTCCTGCATCTTTCAAAAATTTGTTTCAGGGGGTACTAGTGATCAAATCTCTTCTTGGAATACACTACAACATCATCGAGGTAGATCACCACACTTTGATCGACCATAATCTTAAAATGTATTTCCATTTCCCATTGGAAAGTTACACCTATGTTAATCAAGCCAAAGGGAATACTTCGAAATGAAAATGTTCCCCACTTAGTTTTGAAAGTGGTCTTTAGTCGATCGAATTCTGCTACAAGAACCTGATTATATCTAGAAAACCCATTTAGAATATAAAACATCTGAGAACTAGAGACGATATGGATAATTTGTTCCATATGAGGAACAGGGCAGTTATAGTTTTCAGAGGCTCGGTTTAGATTTCTTAAATCTACACATAGCCTTATTTCCCCTGACTTCTTTCTAACATGTACCAGATTTGACACCTAGGTAGAATGTCACACTTTGAAGATAATTTGGGCATCGAGTAATTTTTTAAGTTCCTTTTGGATCAGTATCTCAAGAGTGGGATGTATCTTTTTGAGTTTATGTTGAAAAATTTTGACACTCTCTTTTATGGGAATGATAAGTTGAATGATGTGAATGTCATAAATTCCATATCTTTGTAGGTCCATGTGAATACATCCCGATACTTCTTGAACATATGCATGAAGGTATGTGTTTTTTTCCTTCGAACAGAAAGTGCCTAAGTTGATAAATTTGGGATGTTTGGGAGTGCCTAGATTCACCAAAGAATGCATCATGGTTGAGTTTTTCATCTACGGATTCAATGTTGTTTTGAATCTGGACTGCAAATCGAATAGCTTTTCAAGAAATGGTACATTCCTTGGGATGCAGTTAGCCTTGATCTTATTTACTTCATACTGGTAATCCTATAGATTCTACCGGTATACCTCATCATCTATCACAAAATCCTAGAATATGTAAACGTTGGTAAGGAAATATACCAACTGAGAATCATCATTGAACACCCTCCAATTGGTGACATTGTCGGGTATGGAAGACCTGAAAAGAATTTCGACAGTAAAACCATTATTCATGGGTGTGATTCTATATGTTGTGTTAGCTAAAGTATTAGCAACAGCATTCGAAGAACGAGGTATGGCAGTAATTTTAAAGGAATCAAAATAATCTATTTTATTCCATACCTCATGCTCGTAACCTTTTTTATGGGGAGACAAGAAATGTATAGTATTCCTTACAAGTCTGATGACTATTTCTGAATCTACAAAAACTCGTAGGAATTTTACCTTGATATCAATAACCCTTTTCAGACCTTGGACCAACTCTTCGTATTCATTAGTGTTGTTGGTTGATGTAGGATCATCTCTCCACCTCAGTAAATCTCCAGCTATTCATCACATCAGTGCACATTCAAGAAGGGGAGAGGCGCCAACCCTCTCATTTTTCCCTTGAAATTAAAAATTCAATGTAATTAAAAGGAAATTAAATGTTGCAAGGCTAGAAGATCCAAGTTAATGCCTTTGTACAGGCAGTAGATAGAGTCGCCTTTAATGGCTGATAGTAGGATGATCTAGATCTGATTCGGACTAGATGTTCATTCATTGTAATCTGCCTCGGTAGTTAGGCGTTGTAAATGGTGATTAGACACCACTAGTGTAGTTTGGAGGGGAGGCTCGATGAGCCCCTCTTGTATAAATCTTTGTATTATATTCCCAATAGAATTTGTTGAAAGTTGAGATAGAAGATCATTATAAGTCGAGAGGAGAGTCGAGACTTTGTTGCAGTCCATCTTTGTAAACATTTGTACAGAAGCATTCACATATTAATACAAAGAGCGGTTTTTCCTGCATGATATTATTTGTGTGTTTACATGTGTTTTATGAATGTTGTCAATGTGTGTGTTCATTGATTTTGTATATGTATGTGATAGTTTCCATCTGTAGGGATACGATAGATTTCACTATCTATTGTGGGTTTGCGGGATTATTTTTGGGTTCTTTAGGCTAAATGCAAGGAGTGCACCAGGTCAACACTTAGACAAAGTGTTGAAATTTTGAAGTTGTCTAAAGGATCATTTGAGCACAAGGAGCACGCAAGAAATCCATTTCGAGTTATGGGAGAAAGGTTTCCAAGAGGGCACACCATAAGGCTAAGACTCGAAGGAGAGTCGAGTGCAAGTTTGCACAGAGAGCGCAAGGAGTGCGCGAGCGAATTCTCAGAATTCAGGACTCAAGGAGTGAAGTTGTGCAAGGAATGCACAATGCCAACATCCTATTGAAGTGTTGGTAGAGGATCTGGAAGAAAAGAGCACAGAGTGTGCCAGGAGGGCACCAGAAACCCTTTGAAGTAAGTAGAAGGGTCGAGACCCTTAGGAGACTGAGTAAATTCAAAATATCAGAAGAGATAGTGCAAGTGTGCACAAAGACTCTGCAAGGCGCAAAGAGGCCAAGGACCCTTACAGGTTCCATTTTGTGTAGACAGCACAAAGAGTGTGTGCAGGTGAACTTATTCCATGTTCAATCTGAGGAGGAAGACCCGTGAAAGGTGTGCATTGGGCCAACACTTATATCAGTGTTGAAGAGGTCTGAGGATTTCAGACAGGAAAGCACAAAGAGCATGCCATAGGTAAAGTATTCCAACTTTACAAAATCTCAAGAGAGAGAGCACAAGTTGAGACCCAGCAGTCGGGCTCGCAGGAGAAACTTGCAAATTTTCCCAATTCAGGAGAAAGCCAAAGCTCAGCAGAGGTAAGCTACAGAAGTAGTCATATCAGCTGCAGGGGAGAATATCTAGGCCATCAAAATACATTCCAGCATCAAGGAGGAGCGCGTAGAGGAAGAGAACAAATCCCATCCATCAGATCTAAGCGCGTGGATTGGCAATTGTCGGATCCAGGTAAGTGCATGAAACTTGACTCATTTTAAAGTGCACAGGACAGCGGGATAGTCGAAGTCTCGAAGTCCTGAAGTAGATCGGGACTGTCCATCGTCAAGAGAGACACGTGGCGGTAGATGGTAAACTTTGGAGGGGAACCATTTTGAAGGATTTGAGGTGTTTTGCTTCGAAAATCCCCGAACCCGAAATAGCGATCCATCATTCGGGGACACGTGGTTGAGATTTAAGGCACGGGGAACTAGAGAAAACATCTGAGGGGTCCAAGTCAGCACAGCCCTGCACCATGTAGATAAAGAAGGTCTGAAATCGTCGGGTATAAATAGATTTGTCCCATATCTTGGCACAGGGTCCCTTGGGGGATTCTGTGATATCGCAAAGACCCTCATTCATTGTTTGAAGCACAAGGGAGGAATTTAGAGGTTTGTGGATAAGGTTTTTTGGGTCTAGCAGAGGCCTGAAAAGTCGATCCAACTCCAGTTATTGAATGATCCTATATCGGGAGGTCACACAGCCCTGAGGAGAGAAGGGGGGGTCTGCATCAAGTGGTATCAAAGCATAAATGTTCTTATAGATAGTAGGCAAAGGTGAGAAGGTGAAAGGAGATAGTTTGATACCATCAAGTGGTATCAGAGCATGTTTCTTATTTCGGGTAGCAGGCAGGAGACAAAGGAGACTGGATGATACCATCAAGTGGTATCAGACGTTTAATTTTTTCTATAGACAGCAGTTGAAGGATGTAGAGTGTTTATGCTCTGTGAAGTATTGTTGCAAGTTCAAGGCAGTCAAGCAGATAGCCAGGTGGGTTGTAGCAAAACGTTGGAGGTGCTCTTAGTTGCAGGGTAATCCATAGACTTTCCAGGAGGGTAGGAAGAGAAGTAAAATGGCTATTGAATGCCATAGGCATGGTCAAGGCAAAGACCGCCAGCGGAAAATTAAAGAATATATGGACAAAGACCTCGAAGAAATCAAATCATATCTCGACAACATAGCACTAAAGATGTAGCGGGAGGCATAGGTACGCTGGAGGTATGAGTGGCCCATGAAGCAGAAAATAAAATAGCATGTTCAGAAGTTGTTGTCCAGAAGGTAGAAACAAGTGTTGAGGAGGTGGTTGAGGGAAGTTGAAACCCTCGGTGGCACAGAGGAGATGGTTTGCATCTATGAGCCAAAAGTTGCAGAAAGCCTCAGTGATGAGGAGAGGAGATCAAGCAGAGATATCGTAGACTGCCAAGAGGGAAGCAGTGAGCTATCAAGATTCTAGGTGGGAAATGATTTGAGATCAATGGAGGATATTGTGAACTACTAGGAGGGTAGTGATGAAATTTCATATTTTCTAGTTGGGCAAGGAGATGAGATCACCTCAAGATCTCATAAACTGATTGGAGGGAAGAAATGAAATCCCAATTTTCTAGGTGGGCAAGGGAGAAGATATGAGCTCAGAGGTGAGTTCAGATCATCCATGAGTGATAATGAAGGAGGATCAGAGGTGTGTTCTAATCATTGGGGGAATTCAAATATTCATGCCAAGTATCCCAGTAGAGGCCAGTGCACGTACTAAAGGTGCATAAGAAGAAGGACAGCCAGTCAAGACTGTCATAAAGGAGGAGAAGGAGCATACATGTATGTCTGCCACAACAGAAGAAGGAGAGCATGCATTTAAGATGCTCACTCCATGGGAGAAGGAGTTGGAGATTTTAGAGGATTGGTTGAACAATCCAGAATGAGAAGATGGTTTTCAGAAAACAGACATTCCATATGGAGCAAGACGCCAGCCTGAGGAACTGCTGGAATAAGTTGGGAGTGTACCAGCAGAGGAGCCGACAGAAGCTTATCTGTCATAGGAGGAAGCTGAGCAGCAACTCAGTGATGAGACTACAGAATTGGAGTCTACAGCAGAGTGACAAGCCAGTGCCACAGAAATTGAATACAGCATGGGATATCAGGATGATCTTCCCTTAGATCAGCATGAGGAGGTGCAGCAGAGCAGTCTACATAAAGGGAACCAACTAGAAGATCAGTTGGAAGAGGTGATAGCGGAAATCGGAGAGTTGATGTTGAGATCACCACATGAGACTTCTAGCAAGGAGAAGTTGATCAGAAGAAGAGAACTTGCCACAGTAGTAGGAAAGTAGTAGCAGCAGGAGCAAAGCAGAGGAGAAGGAGGACAACTCCAAGGGAGATTTTAGGATTTAGGGGGGATTTCAAAAGAAGAGTAGAGGATCTCATGAGCAAGAGATCATGATTTTACCAGCAGTGCATTTTGACGCAGGATCATCGCTCCACCTTAGCAAAGCGTCATCTATTCAGCACATCAGTGTGCATTTAAGAAGGGGAGAGGCGCCAGCCCTCTCATTTTTCCCTTGAAATTTAAAATTCAATGTAATTAAAAGAAAAATAAATGTTGCAAGGCTAGAAGAGATGAGTTAATGCCTTTGTACATGTAGTAGATAGATTCTCCTTTAATGGCTGACAGTAGGATGATCTAGATCCGATTCAGACTAGATGTTCATTCATTGTAATCTGACTTAGTAGTTGGGCGTTGTAAATGGTGATTAGATACCACTAGTGTAGTTTGGAGGGAATTATTGATGAGTCGCTCTTGTATAAATATTTGTATCGTATGCCTAGTAGAAGTTGTTGAAAGTTGAGATAGAAGATCATTGTAAGCCGAGAGAAGAGTCAAGACTTTGTTGCAATCCATCTTTGTAAACATTTGTACAGAAGAATTCACATATTAATACAAAGAGTAGTTTTTCCTGCATGAGATTTTTTGTGTGTTTACATGTGTTTTATGAATGTTGTCAATGTGTGTGTTCATTTATGTTGCAGATGTATGTGATAGTTTCCATATGCAGGGATAAGATATATTTCACTATATGTTGTGGGTTTGCTGGATTATTTATGGGTTCTTTAGGCTAAATGAAAGGAGTGCACCAGACCAACACTTAGACAAAGTGTTGAAATTCTGAAGCCGTATGAAGGCTTAGTCGAGTGCAAGGAGTGTGCGAAAACTCCATTTCAAGTTCTGGGAGAAAGGTTTCCAAGAGGGCACACCATAAGGATAAGACTCGGAGGAGATTCGAGTGAAAGTTTGCACAGAGAGTGCAAGGAGTGCGCGAGCGAATTCTTAGAATTCAGGACTCAAGGAGTGAATTTGTGCAAGGAATGCATAAGGCCAACATCCTGCTGAAGTGTTGGTAGAGGCTCTAGAGGAAAAGAGCTCAGAGTGTGCCAGGAGAGCACCAGAAACCCTTTAAAGGAAGAAGAAGGGTCGAGACCCTTAGGAGACTAAGTAAATTCAAAATATTAGAAGAGATAGTGAAAGTGTGCACAAAGACTCTGTAAAGCGCGCAAAGGACAAGGACCCTTACAGGTTCTAGTTTGTGTAGATAGCGCAAAGAGTGTGCGCAGGTGAACTTATTCCAAATTCAAGCTTAGGAGGAAGACCCATGCAAGGCATGCACTGGGCCAACACTTATATCAGTGTTGAAGAGGTCTGAGGATTTCAAACGGGAAAGAACAAAGAGCATGCCAAAGGTAAATTATTCCAAATTTACAAAAGCTCGGGAGGGAGAGCACAAGTCGAGACCCAGCAGTCGTGCTCGCACGAGAAACCTCAAAGACCACAGCCTTTGATACTTGCAAATTTTCCCAATTTGGGAGAAAGCCAAAGATCAGTAGAGGGAAGCTACAACAGTCGTTATATCAACTACAGGGGAGAAGATATGGGTCGTATACAGTCCAGCATCAAGGTGGATCAAGTAGAGGAGGAGAAAAAATACTAGCCATCGGATCTGATCATGTGGATTGATAGTCGTCGGATCTGGGTAAGTGCACGGGACTTAACTCCTTTTAAAGTGCACAAGAGAGAAGGATAGTTGAAGTCCCGAAGTCTTGAAGTAGATCAAGACCATCCATCGTTAAGAGAGACACGTGACGTCATATGGTAAACTTCAGAGAGGAGCCACTCCGGAGGATTTGAGGTGTTGTGCTTCGAAAATTCCCGAAGCCCGAAATATTGGAGAAGATCTCAGTCGTCCATCAGTCAGGGACACATGGCGGAGGATCCTACACTCTAGAGGTTGTACACTCCAGAGGGTAGCAGAGAAGCGAGGAGCCAAAAACTCCTGAAGGGTGAAGTGAGGATTCGATCTGAATTGTCGGATCAGGAGGACAAGTTTTAGTAGATTAGGGAGTTCATGAGAAAGAGATCTAGAAGATCTGCGTGGACCAGAAGCAAACTTCTTGAAGTCGTAAAGGTCGGGGAGATCTGGATTGTTGGATCCAGAATGGTACGTGGCAAAAGATTTGCTAGTCCATAGACTTAACACTCTGAAGGTTTTGTGGAGAGGTGGTTCAAAATTAACCGAAGCACAGGAGCTCGAAGTTACTATGGGTCGTTGATCCCAAAAAAGAGTGTGGACCATTGATCGGCGAGGGGACGCGTGGAGGATGGAGGTCCACTCCGTTGGAAAGCCACTTCGCAGGATTTGTGGAGTGTGCATGTGGATTCAGTTGAAGCCCGAATTCTGAAGAAGAGACTGAGTCGTCGATCTCAGCGAGGAACGAGGACCATTGATATTGTTTCTATGGTTTTGGAGAATACTCACTTTGGAAGAATTGGTTGCAGCGTAAAGTAAAAATTCCTAGAGTCAAAGCTCCAAAGATCCCTTTGAGTAGGCGCTTGGTCATAGTCTGCAGTCACATGTCGTTTCCACCAGATAAAGGGGCTAAAGCCTGAGGTTTGATATTTAAGGCACGGGGAGATAGAGAAAAAGCCCGAGTGGTTCGGGTCAGCACAAACTTGCACCAGGTAGATAAAGAAGGCCCGAAATCGTTGGGTATAAACATATTTGGCCCATAGATTGGCATAGGGTCCATAGGGGGATTCTGTGATATCGCAAATACCCTCATTCGCTATTTCGAGCACAGGGGAGGAAATTAGAGGCCTGTGGATAAGCTTTTTTGGGTCTAGCAAAGGCCCGAAGAGTCAATCTAACTCCAGTTATTGAACAATCCTAGACCAGGAGGTCGCGCAGCCCCGAGGAGAGAAGGGGGGTTTTCATCATTGGTGCATTCAAACTCTAGATGACAGGATATAAGAGTTTTCATTTTTCAAGGTCAACGAGTAAATAACTTTCCCCAACTCCTTTCTATGATCTAGAGCCATCAAATAATAATGTCCAAATGTTAGTACCTAAAATTATCCTCTAAGAAACAATTTCCCAATGCGATATGAGTGAAACTGATAGGTTCATTATTACCTTCAATCTCAGCTACTATGTGCTTCATGTGGGCTTTGTTTTCCACTCTGATTTGGTTCGTTCTTCCCTTTTATGGAAGCCATAGGTGAGTCTAATATGTGGATACATGGCCCTTTAGTTTTGCAGACCATTCCCTACTCAGCAACAAACTATAAGCTTCTATAATATCCACTACAATAATATCAATAACTTGATGTACTATGGGATAAGAAGTTAATCTAATCATGGCATCTTTGAGTTCACCCATTCCTTTGACATATAATCTATCTAATTGTATGATCCTAGTTGTGCTCTTTTCCGGTACAACATTTATCTTTTGACAAAATAAATAGGGTATCACGTTTTAGGAAACACCAAAGCCCGCTAAGCAATTTTACACATTGAAATTGAAAATTTTGAATGTGAAGAGAAAAGGTGGGAACTAGGATATAGATTGTGACCCTATACTAGTTTTGTCGACGATAGACTTTGTTTCAGTTGTCTCTTAGGTTTTTTCTTTTGGTAGCTTCGGGAGTGTTGTTTCCTACAACAATGGTCTTTTTCTGAGGGTTAGTGGACTTGAATGTGTCAAGAATGAGATCTCGTTGCTAAGGAAGTAAAAAATGTCAGACAGGGAAATATTGCCTTTGGTTTTCTTTAGATCCTCAATGACATTGTATTCCAAGGCATGAGTTTCATATCTATTCGAGATTTTGTTTTCCTACAAAGTGTTTGGATTACTATTGGCATGTGCAAGGTTTATTGGATTTTGAGCAGTCGTTGGAGGAATTATTTTCTTAGGGGAAGGGACATTTTTTTAAGGTAAAAAAGTACTAGCTACTACCCCTTTGTTGCACAAGTTCTAGACTTTGGGAGTGGATTTTAGAATATGGGTATATCCTACATAAATCTCTTCAACCTATTTCTCATCTGAGTCGAAACACCAATCCCACAAAAACATAGTTTATGCCTCTATTGTGTCTTTATCCTTAGTGGTCTCTTCTTTTTTTGTTTCTATGCTTTGGTCATCGGCAGCTTCTTGTTGATCTAATAGTTGGTTGATGACAAGTGTCATGGAATTAATCCATTGAGGACAAGTTTTTTCGGAATGGTTCATTTTTTTATAGGAATAGAAATTATCCATACCGAAATCATATAGATTTAATGTAATATTGGGGGTATTTGGTGGTTTATGTGGGTTATCATTATTTTTAAAGAACATGTGTAAAGGTTTATTCTTGGAATATCCTTCACCAACATTTTTCTTGAGGTTGACTACTTCATTAGACAACTTTTTAACTAGCTTGAATACGTTTTCTAAGTCCTTGGGCTCTTTTTCAGGAGATTTGGTCAGGAGTAAAGGTTTCATCCCAACTATTTTGGTTTCCTCAACTGTAGAATGGCTTCCAAAAGAGAGAAACTCTTTCTCAACCTCCTTGGCTTCTTCAAAATTCTAGGCTAAAGCAACTTTTCCAACTCATTTAACAAACATGCCTATGGAGGGGTGTAATGTCGAAGTGTAATATTATATGGTTAGGGATTCAAAAGGAGCAGACTTAGCAAGGAACCTATTGAGGATGGTAGTGAAACGTTGGTTTAAATCCTTCACCTTCTCCTTCTTCTTAATTTTTAAATCCACCAGTTCTTTAAACAAGGTTGCATGGGTTTTCTCATCTTTGAAGTTTTTGAGGAAGGATTTTCGAAATCATCCCAATAGGTTATAGAACTGGTCAGTAAATTGTAATACCATGTAGAAGCATTATTCTTGGAAGTATAAGGGAAGAGCCTACAGACCACATATTTTTGGCGGACATCCAGGACTTGGATGGCTACATAGAATTTCTTGATGTGGTCTTCTAGGGAACAAGATTTGTCCAACTCGAACTTCAAAAGAAGTCTTTATAGACATTTAGGTAGTTCATGCATAATTTCATGTAAGTTTAAGGCTCCTTGAGACATCCATGATGGGATTACATTCTAATTGTGAGCCATGTTATTGTCAGAATTAGATCTGGATTGTTCACCTTTAGAGTGGTGTTCAAAACCAGGAGGGTTAGGACCTGGAGGCCTAAGAGGTATCTAGTCTGAAGGTAGAGGTATATCTTATAATGCATCCTCAACCAAATCCTCAACAGAATCAACAATAATGTTACATTGATTCAAAGGTATGCAGGTAGCTCTCCTCCTAGGTAATGTTGAAGCTACGGGTAAGCAACCAAGTAACTTGGTGAAAGAATGGGCAATGCATCAAGTTTCAAACAACTCTACATTAGGAATTGTGTACCAAGTCTCATGATTGGTTTATGTACTTCCAACAACACTTTCAAAAGGAGGGTTTGAATCTTGGAAGGTAATTTCCTTCTCATAAGAGATATTTGGTGGTCGTTGCTTGATGAGGATGTTATTAGAGGATTGACCAAGCGAATCTCAAAAATTATCGCTATCCATACAATTTAGGATCTCCTTCTAGCACCAATTTTGTTGGGGCAGGAAAAAATCCCTTTAACAGAAAGGGGTACTCCCTAGTGCACAGTCCCAATTAGACTATGCATCATTTGGTTTAGGAGAACCATCTATATTTTTTCTTGACTGCCATTATTGGGTTGTGGGGGATGATTGGATTCTTTTGGATGCAATGGATAATGCAAATGCAACCAACTACTTGCAGAAGTAAAATCTGATCTATCATATCTTATCTACGAGCGACTACAATAACTAATGAGCAACCAGAAATGCCACTAATCCATGTGGAGGCTTCTTCCAGATAGTTGTTAAGAAACAACATAGTTAGATAACACATCCATACAAAGACATAACATGATTATTCTAAGATACGAAATTACATGCATAAATTAGCTATCATCTCAAGATAAATAATAAGAGAGAAGAAACCAAACTGCAAGAAAAAATTATGTTTGCACAAGAAAATTATTTAAACAAAAAAACATTATTATAGCACATGTAAACAGCATAGCAATCTTCTAGAAATAGTTCACAGCAAACTAACCATCAACAAGAATACTTCTCTCTAACAAAATCATCATTAAGGGCTTCTCAATATTAGTTCAGATAATATTTCCCGAATTTACAATGCTAGAAGAGACTTTTCAAAATGGGCCTTTTCCAATATTTATAGTAATTATAGTAAATACCTACACAGCAAACTAACCATCAACAAGAGTACTTCTCTCTAACAAAATCATCGCTAAGGGCTTCTCAATATTAGTTCAGAAAATATTTCCCGAATTTACAATGCTAGAAGAGACTTTTCAAAATGGGCCTTTTCCAATATGTATAGTAATTATAGTAAATACCTATGGGGTCTTCTTGGATTCTGCAAGAATAAGTTATGATACTCTTTAGATTCCCCTCACAAATGATGTTGACATGTGTTACAATAAGACAAAACTAATTGCAGTTGACAGAAAGACAAAATTATAGGAGACAGTTGTGGACAAATTCAAATTTATGGTTCTCTTTTTTTACTTGTAATATGTCTATCAAGTATGTTTCCCACACTTCATGTTTCCCTATGATAGCAATGATTTTTCGATATTCCAGGGCGGCTTCAAGAGAGGCTAAGTTGTGTGAGAGGGTTTTCATATCTCTCATTAAGTTAACCATACAATATTTGACCATGTTCTACATTTCCGTTATCTTGACAAGATGTTCTTCCATCATATCTATTGTTACCCTAGTCGCAGCTTGGGCATCAACCTATATTTTCCTTTTGTTTGACTCGATTTCTTTGAAACACTACTCATCATTTTATTTTATTTTATGAGTGCTTCAATTGGAGGCATATGTCCTTTGTGTGTCAAGATGTGTGTTTCTTTGTGTAGCTGTGAACAAATTGCCAGCGAATTCTTTATATCTTGTTTGGGCTTATCCACGGCTTGTTGGAAATTCAAGGGCCATGTAATCAAATTTTTATTCCCTCTTGAGTATACAGGGAATCCCGACTGGGGTGTTTGGATTCTCAGCAATCCATTGTTGCATCTCATTTATCCAGCTCTTGGTTTGTACAATCTTTTGTTGGGCCATGATTTGCATGGACAACTATTGGAAGACCTGGAGGTTTGAATACATGTCAATTACCATCTTGTGAAGTTTTGTTCTGAATCTTTCTGTGGATATCCTGAATTCCTTAAGGATCCCCTTATCTCCTTTCCTATAGATAATTTATACTTTCAATTCTCTGATCCGACCATCTTTTTTCTTGATTTTCATAGGCTAGGTCTTTGAGATTTTGTTCTGATTCCATTGTGAAGGAGAGGTTGAAAGATGCAATATATATTGGCTCCCTCTTGACATATTTTGTCTTAGTGGTTTCTATGATCATTGGTAAGGGATATTTCTCGGTGACTGAGAGCTTCTTTGTTTGTTGTTGTACAATTACGCCTGAGGCCTTGTCAAACTGGAATGCATTTAGATTGGCCACCTTGTGAGCCTTAGAGGGCGTGAATGGTCCCAATCCAATTTCTTCAAGTGGGAATTTCCCACCTGTGAGTGGGGATTATGATATATATGTATTTGTGGGAGAAGCATCATTCTTATGTGCTTCCTCATCCTATTTCCTTTGCTTCTCCTCGATTTCTTTCATTGTTGCTTCATAGGATGATCTTTTCTCTGTTGTTGTTTTTTTTTTTACTTCTTCATCCTACGTTGATGCCTTGGATTCACCTATTTCCTTAGTTGTAGCTTCCTCTTATTTTCATTTCTGTTCAGTCACGTCATGTTTCTTCTTTTTCACATTTTCCTTTTTTTTTGTCGCTTGGTTATTGCATCTTCCTCGGCTTCCTTTTGTTTTATCTTCTCTTCCTCTTCAAATTATTTTCTCCTCTTGTTTTCTTCCTCTTCAACAACTTCAACGAATTTTATTTTTCTTTCTTCTTCTGTTGATGTTGTCACTTATTCATCAGCTTTATTTTGAGCCTCTTGCGCTCTTTCTTCATCTGATATTCTTCCCAGTGGGTTTCCCTTTTTCTTGAATATGACCTCGTGGTAAGTTCTAGCGCAACAATGAATCTCCTCTTCTTCCCATCAGTCTATCGTGTAGTCCCATCTATGTTTGTGGCTGAGGCAGTGTTTCTTTACCAAATTTAGAGGATTATGCCTATGGAATCTCTCTTCCTAGAGTGGAAATACATAAGTATGTCCACTCCGGTCTTATCCCTCTTAACATATTCAAAAAAATACGACCTAACCCATAGTGGAAAATGAGGGAAAATGGCCTTCTTGTCCCTGTAAAGAGTTGTGCCAACTCCATGAATCATAGTTTGATAGGAAATTTCTTGTAATACCATCTTGTCTGGGATGAATCTTGGAAGAAAATGTGGAGATTTGGTGCCTTTGTGTATTCTCAAATGTGTATTGTATTACAAACAATATCAGTCTCCTATCCTTCCGACTATTGCATGTTCTTTGTTTGTCATACAAGGCGCAGGTGCAATGAAGATAAGTTAGAACAACGATGCTAAGAAGTGATCATAGATCTTGTGATATTATGTTCTATACTTGTGCTCCTAGAGAACCTTGTAGTAAATGTTAATTGGAGGATCGGTTGGTTTCCGGTCCCAACCCATCTTTGGATATTCGTGGCAAATGCATACCATGTTTAGAAGATAAGAGAACATGTGAAAACTAGGAAATTACCTGGGAATGGTTTCTTTAAGTGCTCTGATTGCTTCTTCTAGGGATGTTGATAGAATGTAATCCCATTTGAAACTTGACCCAACATCAGTGATGTAGTAAATGAGATGTTCCCAAGTCATTGATTATTTTGAAGCACCAAGTTCCCCATACAATCTTCACAGTATCACCACAACATATCGGTAAGGTATTATCAGCAAGTTGGTGGGGTACTCTCCTAAGGAACTTGATTTGAATAGTTTGTTGGTATTGTACTAGACCTTAAACAGATCCTGCGACTTAAATTGGAACTCCTTTATAAGTTTTTTTATCTAGCAATATTTCTCATTTATCCAGGTGGTAGCAGGAAGCTATAGTTGATGCTTAGAAAGATGTTATTAGGTGCTCCCTGGCATTGAGAATGTACATGGTATCCAATTTAACATGTATCACTATCCATGAGATGGCCTCTACATAGGAGAACATTGTTGCATGGGATGCTACCTTATAAGGCTTTGATATTTTGAAGTTCTTGAATACTTTGAGGTCAAAGTTGTCTTCTTCCCCTTAGGGAAAACTTTAATTATTAAACGTCTGGTAAACCTCGCCCCATTTAATTAAGGTTTATTTATCGATGATACATTTAGTATCATAATAAATGGGTCCTATGAGGTCTACTTCTTCCTCTTGGTGGCTTCCACTCATAGAGGCTTCTTCCATAAGGGTCTTGCAAATATTAAGTGAAAATGTTTTACCATGGTTGGTCTCCTCATGTATCAGCAATGATAATGTTATCTATGTCGATACGTGAAGGAGATTCTTTGTTAAATCTTCTAAGTGTTTCCAATCCAATGAATCGATGAAGATGGATATATGAGCGTCGATGTGTCGGCGAGTATGAGATCATCGACACTGGTACATAAAGGGAGTTCCATCAAAATTATGTGTAGTGCGTGTATCGGAGGAGATGGTGGGATGCACGCCAGTGTGTTGGTGACAAAGACGTCATTGGCACAGATACACACAGGCTAAAATAAAAAAAATTGTTAAGTGTTGGGAACTTTTTAGTATCGGGAACGAAAAGGACAACTCACCAATATTGGTTCTATCAAAAAGGAAAAGATTAATTCGTCGATGCTAACTTTTTTAAAGGAAGTAAAAGGTTCCTGCACCACCAAAAAAATCATAACCTCGATCGCTTGCATTCAAAGTAGCATTGATATACCAACACACACCAACATTCAGTCCAAAATGAGTTCACATAATTTGTACAAGGAAAGATACATGTGATGGGTTCAATCTTGGAGATCATAGAAGACATCCTCTAAAGTTGACATCAATCTCTTGAATTCAAAGTAGCATTGATATACCAACACACACCAACAATCAGTCCAAAATGAGTTCACATAATTTGTACAAGGAAATATACATGCAATGGGTTCAATATTGGAGATCATAGAAGACATCCTCTAAAGTTGACATCATCTATAGGAACGATATCATAGGTCAGTTACAAATTCAACTCAACAAAAATTTATTTCCTTTGATACCCTCTAGTCTTTTTTAAGAGGATTGTCTGTCCAAGGATTTTCTTCATGAGATTATGTATGTCCAAACTTTGGAACCCTCCTTAGTTTCATTCTATTACTTATTGATACATCATTTTTCACCAATTATTTCTACAAGATATTACCCAAGCTATTTTTCTTCACTTATAAATTTTCCTACACCAATTTTCTTATGTAATCTTGTCTTTAAAGGTTCTATAAGGTCTTGACCCTACTCTCCTTGTTCCACCATTCACCATTTGAACAAGATATTTCCTTCTTTATCAACAACAATTGAGAATTCGTAGGCCCGTTCTAAGGGATTCTATAATTTTTTCCCTTTCCCAAAACCCTACTTTCCTAAGGTTTCTGCAGTTATTTTGATTTGTGTGCCTGGATAAAACACCCTTGTTATAGGAAAGTACCATCTTAAGCACTCTAAAGGCATAATTCTTGAAATGGGTTGATACCCTTCAAATTCGCATTCCTCTATTCCAACAGTTATAGTTTCAATTATATATTATGTTGTTTATTCATATATCCTCAACTACGGAAGCCCTCATGTATCCCTTACTCTGATTTTTCCTTACCTCGAGAAACCAAGAAAGATAAGATTTCTCTATTTCGTATTCTCTATTTTTCTGAGCTAAGTAAATTTTCCATGTACATAACTTTACAGTGTACATAGAGTATCCCTTCTAAGTAAACAATGGGGAGAGACTTCAATATAATAGAGATTGTTCATACCTCTAGGTTGTATAAAAAACTTGAGGTGGTTGAAATATTTCAATGATCCAACTAGTTAGTATACTTTCATAAACTTCAAGGATGTGATGATAAAGTAACTCTTGAACTTGCACATAATTTTCAGAATATCAAAGGTCAAGACTACATCACAACAATCAAAGGATTTGAATTACAGGTGGATGAATCCATTATCAACAGAGTATCAAGACTTTCAATGGGTTTTCCCTAGGACAAATATGAAAGATAGCCTACAATAGATGCTAAGAAGTTGGTATTACTTAGCTATGAAGAGCCAAAGGAAAACAAGAATGGGGTCAAAAAATAAATCCCTCCAAACCCATGGGGTCAAAAAAGAAACACCACCTATAGATCCTATTTTGTATCTCACTCTAAGCGAGCTAGAGTCAACAAGGGATAAATCCCTCAAATGGAAGAGCCTATCAAATGCTAAGATCAGAAAGAAAGAGAAATGAAAATGAGTTGGAGTAGAATCTTCATAACTTGCAAAAATAATTAAAATCATTAGGATGTAAGGTATTGATCACAAGAAATAGCTTGAGAAAGAGAAAAAATACTTGAAGGGGGGTATGACAAAAATAGACAAAAAATACATAGCTAGGTAAGGAGAGTAGAGATAATGGAGGCATCCCTCTTCAATATGGGTCAAATAGAAGAAGAAATGATGAAGTGCAGAAAGCGAGCAAAGTTGTACAACCTATTCCTCAAAGAACAATGGTATAAATTGTATATGCATAGACCGGTATAGTAGGTCTCCTTTAGACTAGACAATCCCAAGGAATTTGAGGATGCATTCCAAGAGGTAAATGAGTAGGAAAGAGATCAGTTGTGTGAATTCTATTTACACAACCTTTCCCTACCACACCCCTATAAATGGACTCCAAATCCATATGTAGGGGAAGTTTAACTAAGAGATCTTTCTTCTTGGATCAACCATGAGGAGTTAATTTTAAATAAGCTACAAAGGTAAAGGGAAGAAAAACTGAATAGACATTTGTGGATCAAAGTTAAGGTCACCAACCTTGCATAGCTCATTTATAACCATGAGATTCTCACCTCTGATTTATAGATTGCTCCTATCATTGATGAGAAGCAAATAAGGGAAATTTCCCATTTGATGATACCATTAGACTTCTCGAACAAGAGACAAACCAAGCTTGCTAAAGAATATGGTAGTAATTGTCACATTGTCTCAAGAAGAGAGAGCCTCACTCACCTAGCAACTTGCAAGATTCCGTGTTTAAGGCCTAGATATGCAAGGATTCATTTAGAAGGCTTAAGTTAAAACGGATTGGATTGATATTAAATCCACCTCTCCTTATACATTCTTCACCACCACCAATACTAGATGAGGAGAAAGAGAATGAAGAATGGAATTAAGTAGAGGAAAATTTGGGTACTATGGTAAGGGTTCCCTCGCCCAATATATAATATGTTATTTGA
>SNQJ01S0147694.1:0-23706 GCA_010110895.2 Picea sitchensis
TCTAGCTTTGGATCTTGCCACCCGATACTATCTTTTCCTTTTAAGTTATAAATGTCCATTCTAACCTTCATATTACTAGAGTAATTATAAATCTAAAAATGTTTGTTTATGTCTAGCAACCAGGCTTCAAATTCCTCACCAGTATTTGATTACCCATCAAAGGTGGAGGGTTATTTCTTTTTGAACTCACCTTCTAGGTGATCCAGTCAGTTTCTCTTATTTCCTGTAAATGCATTGTTTTCGATCATGTGTGTGTCCTCATAAGAGCTACCTTCTCCTTCGGTTTCATTACTAGGATTCTTTGACGACTTTTTACTGACCTCCTCTTCCATCTCATTATTTCTTGGATGCTTATTTGTTTCTATACTGCGTCACGAAATTTCATTTATTTCCAGCTGATATTCTTGAGCTTTCTTTAGCTTTTGATTGTCATCTCTAAATACATGCAATTCCATAATAATATTCCTCATCATTTCCAATACCTGGTTGGTTGAACTTACCTCACTGTGATGTTCTGGATCTCTAGGGATCTCTTGATTGTGGTTTCTATGAGGTCTGTCTCCTTCTCCATTCTATGCCGACATTTTTACAAAAGATGATTTTTTTTTCTTATGTTTGTAATAGTAAATAATATTTCTTAGATTTTTGTAATATCCCCAAAATTAAATTATTATTAAAGTCTGAAGGCACTTAGGAATTTATTTCCACTTTTGGCAAATTTGAATTTGGAAAATTATTGCCATTTATGGAAATTCTGAATTTGGAATTTAGTTAACTATAATTTATTATTGTGACTGTTGGGAAAGATTTGATTTTCCCAACCAACGTTTTGACTATGACACTTGTAAGAAACACATATTTTTTATATTTATTGCTGAGAGACAAATGCAGAAGCGAGGTTGAAATCAGTTGACCATGACTCCATGAGTGGGGAACATGCTTGAACTACCTCAGGGATGAATTTTACAAGTGGAAAATAAATAATTTGGTCATTCCCAACCCCTGAAAATCAGTGATTTGTAAAGCTACAAAAATTCCCAAGGGGAAAAGACCTAGGAACAAGATGATTTTTCATATATAGCATATGGGAGGAGTAAGGACACTACCTAGTATGCTGGGGGAAAAGGACATCTAGTATTGTTATGAGCACTATTTTATGAGTGTGAGGAAAGGATAATTTCTGAATATGAAAGAGGAATATAGCGAAAGAGGAGATTTGGGGTTCACCCTCATGTAATCATGGTCAAGATAGGGGGTGAACGGAGAAAGTAGATTGGTTTTTCTGTTCTATGGTTGGGTGGAACTTGGTTGTTCCATTTGTTGTCCTAACACTTTGTTCAAATATGTACTCCTATCTATTGTTTTTGCTAAATTGTTTTTATTGGATAATGTCTGGCAGAATGAAATGAATTGTAGAATAAGTTTTCCTTACAGTTTGAATTTATCAGTGAGTAGAACTAAGAAAAATACAGTGTGTGATAGTTGTTGGTGAATGTGTAGAATCTTACTATTCAAATGATGTATCCTATGAAATATGCAATAGGAAACGAATATCAGTTCGATTTTTTTGTTGATATTAGGAAGATTTGGCATAAGTATGAATATAGAGTCAAGTATAAACATGCTTAAAATTATTTCAAATTGCTACAGGTTGACTATTCTTAAGTATTGGTCTACAAGAAATATCGGTTTATGTGTTTATAGATTACTGAACAAAAGTATTACCATGATAAGTAGAACCTATACCATATCTGTAATTATATCTGCATGTATAGATCTTCGCTTGAAGAATATTTAAATTGTACATTTACCATACGGAATTTGGAGTGAATATCATAATCGAAATACATATATGTATATATGTTGCTACCATATGGATTTTCCGTGCTATATTAATATATAATACACAGTAAAATAATTATTGACTATTATAGATATTTTCCATTAAATCTGACTGTATTAAATGTAGCAGAAGGTTACAATACTTCTCCTTTTAGTAATATCATAAGCAAATATCCAATGACATAAATACATAAAAACATGCTACTTATTACAGAGTCAGCATAATGTTTAAATGAGTCTTTAAACTCTATACAATATATGTGACCATAAGTATTAAATAGTGAAATTCATATTCAATACGGGGTTTCCCCTCTATCTTTCCTTATGGATTCAAGATACTAGTAACCATATTTCATTAGGATCCTGGTGTAAAACTAACACAATAATAGTATCCTAGGGTGGAACCTGTATTCCTTCAACAAAACTTAGATGTTTTTTTTTCTTTTAACATTGTATGTTGGAACTCGAGTACCTTTTGAGTGTGATTTCCTTGTCAATCCCCAAGCCACCGAGCGTTTAATTCTTGCAAGGTATTACCAAGAATATCAGTAACAAAGTTCTACAAAAAACCAAAAAAAATTAAATGTCGACGCTAGGATAATGTTCAAGATGAATTCACGAAAATTAAACACTGCAGATTTAATACACAAGTAAACACTTAGCTTGAGGTTGGCGTGGGTATTTTTCCCATCTCCATCATTGAGAAAATTTTCCATAAACCGAAGGGGAGGAGTGGATTGTGAAATTACTAATGAGTACCCTTGCAATGGAAACAGGGGTCCCAACATTAATCTTGTAACTAAATACAAATTAAATCAATGACTCAAAAGCTAACAAACAAATAGAACATTACTAAATATGTAAGATGCAATGCATAAATAGAACTATAAAGTCTACAAAGTATGAAGTGCATCCCACAAAAAATACAAATTTGGACTATAGACAGGACGAAGAATTATTGTTCTTGTAATTATTAAATTTACAAACCGATGATAAAGAAATGCAGTCAAGAACAAAATTATGGAACCATGATTTAGTTTTCCTTCTACGCCAACAAAGTAAAATTTGATAAGTAAATCACAAACTTCCAGAACAAAGAGTAGGGTAGATCCCTTAAGTCAGTTCAATTTATGGAATAATCAGATAGAGGAAGTTTTAGGACTATAACATTAAAATTACTCAGTGACCAGGAAAACCCTATCACAGTCAAAGGATTAATCTATGGATTTATAAAACCTGTTTTTTGGGGATGCAAAATTTTCACAGTGGGTTCCGATACATAACCTTTTCTAGAGTCATCTTGAGAACTCTTGACCAAATCAAAACATAATAGTGATTATGCAACCTATAACCATAGAATTATGTTATTTCGACAAACTTAAGGGTGACCATAGAGAAAGATTTGGATAAACTGGGATTCTTAGACGAGAAGTATACTGGGAACCCCTGTCTAAATTTCAAGCTTAAGCGATAAAAGTCGAGGTCCGATTTTCCTGGCAAAAACCCTCATGGTTTCGCACAAATAAATTTAATAGAACACATAGAGGATAACGACATTTTATAGGTATGGAATGTTAGGGTAATGTAGAAATTCGAGCAGGTTTCATCCTTGGGTGTCTTGGCGTTGTATATGTTGTGAACAAATTCAAATGATAAGGTACAATAATTATATTAAAGAGTAGTCTAAGTATAGATACTATCAAAAGAAGAATTAGCAATACGATGGGGTTATCCATGAACTCATGCAACTGAACCACCTGGTAAACCACCTATAGAACCTCAACGAAGAGCATGAGTGAAGGGTGGATACTTTGTAGGAAAGGTTAGTATCGTGACTGCCATGAGATGGGTTACAGTCTTACAACACACAGAGAAGCGATGGAGTATTCATAGAAAACAAATGATAAGCGAGACTCAACCCTTTAGTTACCAAAACTTTCATTTAATGACTGATCTTTCAGACTACTTACTCACATGGTAGAAAATTCGTTAGAATAAGAGGCTAGATTACCTTGTAAAAGAGAAGAACCAGATGGTCGCAAACCCATCTCCTTGCTGTACACAGAACAAGAACGTATCTAGTCACCTTTCCAGTTTTACGTGCAGAGAAAACCCTTGCAGAGGTTAATACGGGAAGTTTTACAAAATGCATAGGAGTTGATCTACCCAATAAGGAAATCTATAGGAGAAGTTGACCACACCATCCATAGTCTGGCTTCTGACCAAAAACTGCTCAGGGGCGCTGTTATCACTAAAATTTCATCCGAACATGGCGACAAGAACTCAGCATCGTCAAACAGTAATGAAGTCATTCATGGCACTGAATTAATTTCACAGCATTCCAAAAATGTCAAAAACTATAAAAAGTACTAAAAATTGAAGAGTGCTTTACAACAGTGGGGTGTGCGCGCACATGTGCGAAACAGGAACGTACCATGCGTGCATACGCGCATGATGTGCGGTTGTTGGCGTAAAAACCCGCGCACCTGCTAAACGGCGCATTTATTGAATTGGTCGGCCTCCCAACCACTTATGGATCAGCTCCCAAGCTAATTTGACCCTCAAATCTGAGCTGAATCCGCATGGTAGGCTGGTCAAAGACCTAATAAATCCCTAAAGAGCCTCTTTTCACACTACAAAGGAGTTACATAATCACCCAATGTAATGCTATAAAAAGCCATGAAGAAACCTCATTTTCTCAAGGAATTTCATGCAATGTTATGCTGCCTATATTTTTATAAGGACTCCATCCTTGACAATATCACTTTGGCACCATTTCATTGAGCAATCCACCTCTCCATTGAGTGGATTTGCAAAGGAGTTCTTTCATCACTATTTTTATTTTTCTTCTTGTAAGGAGAGCAAGTTTGTGAGGGTCCAAGAGCCTTCCTTTGGAGGAAGAAGGGACTCATAGTCCCCTTTCTTCATTGTTCTTTGATTTCATCAATAGATCAGAATAAAAACATGGGTGATATTGGTCTTTTTGTGTTTTTTATCTATATACCCATATGCTTATGATTTTAGTTTGTATTAGTTTAATTCTTTTTTCTAGTTTTGTTTTTCTTTCTCTAACTCTTTCCTCTACAGCTGTCATGCTCAGCAAGACCCAACTGGGCATGTAAGCACCTCTTATTTGCTCACCAAGGTGACAAAGAGGGTGCAAACAAATTGGCGACCATACTGGGGAGAAGGTATCAATTGCTACCTCATTTGGGTTTACTTTTCTCTTCTTTTAGTTTGTTTAACTTGCAAGTGCACAAACCGGCCTCTACCGACCTGCTAACCTGTCAATTCACAGGAGAATTGAGAGAAATCCATCCGGATTTTCTTTCTCGGCCATTTTTCATAGGTGCGCGGGTATTCCACCCCACAGGCACGCATCGTGCGCACATGCGCTTTCTTAACAACCTTTCTCTGCACACATGCGCTTTTTGACTCATTTTTGTTCGCGCGCCTGCGTTCTGTGCACACCTGTCTGCACTAGGGGCCACGCATATGATTAAAATTTCACTTTGTAAGTTCTTTGGATGTGGGGAAGGTCATCTTCCTTCTTAAATATGATGTCAAAAATGCTGTAAATCCACATTACACTTAGTCCCCTCATCATATAAAGGGGTTAGTCGAGCACACATAGGCACTTAGGAGGATAAAAATCAATTTCCCTTCTTTGCTTTTTGCCACATGGATGTCTTGTTTTGACATACAAACATAAGTGGACAATCATATTTAATCACATCTTAACTCACATTTGGGACTCGAAGTTGAAGCAACAATCATTGAGTATGCTCTTCTCTCGCGCCTCCAAGCGATCTTGAAAAACAGAAAAGGATTGTGAAAACAATCTCATCTCCCTTAACACAAGTTTTAAAACCTTTAGGAGAGGACAACGGCCCTTTTTGGTACCCCTCTTAATTTCATTTTTTCAAACACATTTTAAAACTTGTAACGGGCCCATACATGCCCACATGCTACAAAGATAGAATAGTGGTTGAAATTTTTCTTTCTTAGATCAAAACACTAGGAGAGTTTAAAGGTTTGTAACGGGCCCATACATGCCCACATGTTCAATCTAAGATAGTTTCATGCTTTTCTAGATTACCTCACAATAGGGAGATAAAGGATAGTAACGGACCCACATGTCCACATGCTAGCTTCCTAGGGATTTTGAATTCCGCAAGGTTGTACCAAAGACATATAGGTAATTAGGTAATCGAACTCTTGTAGGGACCAAGCAAAGTCCACATGCAGCAAGGTGACATCTAATTAACTAAAAAAATGGCACACTTTTCACTCACACACAAAAGTCACTTCTCACTCACATAGCTTCTTCTCGAAACGTGGAGGTCCAAAGGGATTCTAAAAATACCCCATCTTTTCTTGACGGGACTATCCACTCCCATTGTTAATCAAACGAGGTTGGTTTTCACCCCCAGCCTCACAAAACAACTTCATCTAAAAATATTTCTAAAAACTCAGTAAGTTTTCCTCCACAGGAGGTGCCAAAAGAAATTTTTAGTCTAGGTAGGATTTCGGGGATAGGAATCCAAATAACTCCCCGTTATCTGGTTCTCACATTTTCAAACATAGAGGTTGTCAAATAGGGAACTTCAAATCCTCCAAGTCAAGTGTTCCGATCACCATAAGGCAGGGAGATACCCGTGAAGGGTTGAAGTCCGAGGTCTGGTTGTTCTGTGCGTCCCCCCTTGAGGCACCCACCTCTTGGACGGGATCCAGCCTGTGACCCATTTCTTAGGATGAAAATCTAAATGCCGCACTTTGACCGAGGTACCTAGTGACCAACTTTAGGACATCTACCCAGGTGGAAATTGTGGCCTGCAATTGCACATTGATTGGATTTTGTGTGGCTATTGGGAAATATCGCCGGCTCTTTCAGGATATGCCCCCTCTACCCCTCATTATAACCAATTATTTCATCCTTCACTAGTGTCTCTTCCGGTGACTTCAGACCCCACTGTTGAGCACTATTGGAAGGTCCAGTGCTATTTGAGAGGAAGGACATTACATCTTCTAGGACACGAGCATTTGCTTTCTTTTGATTCCCCCACGCGGAAAAAACCCACTTACCCATATATATGCTTCTTTCTCATTATTTTCAAACATAGAGGGTTGTCAAATAGGAACTTCAAATCCTCCAAGTCAAGTGTTCCATCACCATATGTGGAGATACCCGTGAAGGGTTGAAGTCCAGGTCCTGTTGTTCTGCATGCCCCCTGAGGCACCCACCTCTTTGGACCTGATCCACCAGGACCCATTTCTTAGGATGAAAATCTAAATGTCATGCTCCTGACCAGAGGTACCTAGTGACCAACTTTAGGACATCTTCCCGTGTGGAAATCAGGGCTCCCAATTGCACATTGATTGGATTTTGTGTGTATTATCGGGAAATAATTTCATTTCGGGATATGCCCCCTTTCCCCTTCATTATAACCAATTATTTCATCCTTCACTGTCTCTTCCTATGACTTCTCTGCATCTCCACTGCTGGAGTACTATTTGAAGGTCTAGTGCTATTTTGAGGGGAAGGACATTACATCTTCTAGAACACGAAAGCATTTGCTTTTGATTCCCCACGTGGGAAAAACCCACTTACCCATATATATGCTTCTTCTCATTTTATGTATGATGCACATCCGACATAGTTTGATTTTTGATATATATATTGTGTAAACATTCAACGCAAAGAATTTTTGTTTCTATATTTCTCTCACCATCACTTGCAGACACATTCACACAACTAGTCCGACATCATGGGAACCATTGAAACCCCCATTGCTCACGACGCTTTCTCAACCTCCCACCTATCTTAGAGGGAGTATCCGGTCATACCCTACCATCGATACCTCCTTCACACACCCCTGAGTGCTACTATCTTAGGATCACTTTGCTTGTCTCTACATTACTTGGCCAACTTCCCAAGGTCATCTATTCACTCACTCTCCTTTACAAGGGAAGCTGGGACCCACTTCCTCTCAAGGAGGGAGCACTAACCTACCTAGTCCCCATCAAGGGGTCAGGTTCATAACACACTATGGTCGGATCTAACCCTCCCCCCCCACTGCATATTCCATATTTGGCCTCTCTCATCATACCGGATCTCACTAAACTCTTCAATGATCCTATATTGCATGACGCCACATGGCCTGCAGAATGCCAACCAAACTTCCTTCCGTGACATACCAAAGTTTGAAGGAAAAGGGTGGGACGACCCCAAAACCATTTCATGACCTTCATCTATGGTGCTCTTCCAATATCATTATGAGGGATGATCTCCATAAGAGACTGCGATTATTTCAATGAACACTCACTGTCCCATTCACCAAATGGTATGTCGAAGAAAAAATCGTAGTCCCATGGGACCTTTTATCCTTGGCCAGCATTCTTTCACCTTCTCTTCCACTACCCATTCACCAATTTAAAATGGTCTAGAACTACTGCCTAACTTCAAACAAACCTCAGCCCACACACATCGTACGACCACATTCATGAGTGGCGAGACACGTAGTTTAGGTAAAGCGTAAAACCACCAAGCAAAGAATGTCTCGACCGGGTTTTAGATCACTCTGCTCTCCTAAAGGATGTAGCTCCACCTCCCTCACCCAAAGAGGAAGCCACTGCTAGCGGCCCAACAAGAGACCTCATTTATGCAAATAGGTACTTATACATGGTACTGATCTTCCAAAACTCCTGGGTGCTATTTGCCAAGACAAAACCTGAATGTCTCACTCACAGATGGACTACTAGGTACCCACCTTCCACACACCATGGTACACAACCCAAACCACCACCTATGTATGGAACACATCAATACCTGCCCTCCACATATGGGGCACCTCTACCCCCCACCCCTTATCAATAGCCATACCCCGTTTCTATACTCCACCCATCAAGGACCACCACCGACACCCCCTATACATCCACCTATCCCACAAATGGTACTCTCAACATACACTTATAGTACTAGCTGTAGTGCTACTCCCTTCCATAAATTCTATGACTCCATCTACCACAAAATCCATTTCCCATTTCCCTCGGTCCCTCCACAATCCCATGGCTCCCCCACATCCTCATGCAGTAAATTTTGTTCAACCCTCTCACTGGCCAACAATATTAAAATTTCGAATAGCTGAATACATCCAACCCAATCCCATCCATCAAACAATGCTAAGAAGAAAGGAAGGAACAGGAGTAACAACAATCCTTGTCAAGGCGTGAATCAACCCCCATAGCACCAACCCACTAGGCAAACTTTAACCAAGGGAACCAAACCCCAAGGGAGGCCAAAACAAATGCCAAGGGTGTGAAATAATGTTAAAACCATATTTCCTTGTTCTCTTTGTGGTGAGTTCGTCATTACACTTATCATTGCCCCCCAGATTGCTGATTAAATGGTTGGAGACTCTTGCTATTTTCCCATTCTCCCCACAAAACCGCCTCAGCACCACAACAATACGTAACAACCCTCCCCACAAGTAAATCCTATTCCCACATCAAGGTGTGATAAAACACCCAACAGATACACAACACCCCCACCTCAGGTGGGACAACACCACAACCCCAACAATCCAAAGATAGTATAATTTCCCTCACCAAGAGGGGAAGAAATTTTGCAAACGCTAGATCACAGATTATACACCCACAGTCTCCCATCTCTCCATAGAAAACCCCACCACTCTGAGCCTCACAGGATCCTCGCCTTCACAACCACACTAATTTCACGATCCCCGTGATCCTCATGTAGGGAATGTCCATTAAACCTACGCTAGGGCCACTCATAACTATAGCTTAGTAGACAAATTAGCGCAATCCTACGCCATGTCAGCCTTTGGAAGTCCTCCAAACTTAGTCCCACGCAATGAAATCTTTACTTTCCACATCAGTGCTGACCTCTATAACCAACTCATCACCTTTGATCTTGGCAATAGCAAACCTCGTCTTCCCACCCTGATCACTTTTCAAATACCAGTAAAAATATGGAACATCACAGCTCATCGATGAATATGCATCAATGAAGGTGCCCTACATGCATCATGTCTGTCAGCATATGTAAACTTGTTCCTGTAACTCATACCTCACATCACATTACGTGAAGGATGACAGATGACCATCCCTCTCTGAAGGTCTCTTCCTGTATCGTCCCCTGCTTGAACTCGCTGAGGTCAAGACTATCCCTCATTGATATCAAGTTATCAACTCCCCATCAATTATAATATCCTCGTCGCATGTAGATACATGTACTTGGTGAAGGCAAAGTGGGTCTCTTTCCATCTTTCTGGAAGAAATGATGTTCCACCACAATGGTAAGATCGGGTGTGACCATCCACCAAGTCTCACATTATGATCCCAACCCATCTTCCAACCTCGATAAAATTCTTCCCCTCATCCACACTCCAACCTGTGACGGATATCCACTCGTCGATATGGGTACTGGGATTTTTAAAGATCCACCCCTATTAGGGATCACTCATCGAAAATCTCACCACTCCTTTCCCCTAATCAATTATGCATCATATCATCTAACGTAACTCACACAAAGGATGCTCTTCCTCCTCAGAGGTTTCCGGCCACCCCTACATCTCAATAGTCTCGTGAACCACTCACGGAGCCTTCCTTCTCAGACTCGCCACGACCTCAACAGTACACTAATCCACATCCCCTCAAGGAAATAATCATGTCTGGGAGACACTCCCCCAACACCTCACCCAAATTCCCTTATTTACCCTCCACCCGTGTATTGAATCTTTCGTATTTCACCACACTACCTAATATGGTGTTACAAATCCCGGCCATATTTACACTCACCTCGCATGGTCACTGACCCCCACATGACACTTCCCATCACCAACCCCATCCCCACCACCACCCCACTCACTACAACCTCCTACCAGGGCCAAGGGAGAGACAAATAAAGAACCCACCGCTTCCCTGCATACCACCACCTTGTACACTATGTGAGAAAGAGGCCATTAAACCAACAATTGCCCATCCTTCCAACCATGTAATTTGATTCCCTCAATCAAACCCCACACCACCGCCACACCATCGCTAGTCCCCCCAATACCACCCAACCTTCCAGTAGTAGTAAAGGGTTGAAGACTAGATTCGCATGTGCCATTTGTTCATCGTATGGCCATTACACCCACCATTGCCCAACACTACCACGCTTTTGACAGACATTATTCGTAGTATGCCAAACATCCCTGCCCGGGCCCCATCAGGCTCTCCCTATTGTTGCTCATGTTACTGACATTCGTTATGTCACTATTTTAGTCAATGAACGTATGAGACTCCCTTGCCTCTCATGCATTCATTAACTCATTTTACATACTAAAGCAGTCCTATGATCCTCGTGATACGCAACGCCACCGCCCTCGCTTTCACCGGAATCTACGTATGAGCAGGCATCATATTACTTCTCATACTCAGGATCTTCGCGTCATTCTCCCTAGCCCGACACTCCCTAACGCCTCCATGGTTCTTAAATGACGCCTCTAAGGATTTACCCAACCCTGGGACTCTCCTGCTTATTCCCCTATGGACAATCTCCACCCAACCACCACGTAAAAATTCCTCAGCATTTCAACATATGGTTTATGTCGAGGAACCCTCATCATCTCCTCTATCATTCCCCTCCGCTTCCATCATGGGAAACCACTGCCACCGGTGATCAATTCTCAATGACCCCTCTTTTTTTTGTATTCCTCGACGCTAACGCGGACGAGGAAACACTTCAAGAGCTAAACTACCTGTGACCGCCTCGACGCTTACATCACCGCTCTTCTCTCCACAGGCAAACCTCATGCCTCCTAACCAAAAACACCATTTACGCGGTTGAAAACCAAATATTTTATCCCATCCCGGCCCAATAATTGGTTCAACAATCCCATTCCCACCCCTGACTCTTTCAAGAAGGTGCAATATGGCCAACATTTCCCGCACCATCAAAATCGACATACATTTCCATTAAAATGGCATCGTCAAAGAAATAACCATTGGAGCTACTTGCACTCAAGAAATCACCGCATATAAAACCCTATTCCAAGAATATAGAGATATTTTCACCTAGTCATATTAATGAAATGTTCGGCTTCGACTCATCTATTGTCGTAGCATCGACGACACTGGCCCGACATCACAATTCAGCCACAAACAACGCACCGCTACACCCATCCAAAGCCGCAGCCATCAAAGCTGAAATTGACAAGTTACGTACAGCCGGATTTATTTTTCCTATCGCTTACACTTCATGGTTTCCAACCCTGTACCCGTTAAAAAAATAGGGCACTATCCGCTGCTTGCATAGACTTCTCGCGATCTCACAATGCGGTCCCAAAGAAAACTTCTTCTTCAGCCGCCTTCACTGGGACAACTTACCGGACGCACTCTGCCTTGGCCACGGCTCTCCTTTATGGACGGATTCTCCCGCTATAACCAAATCCAAATCCACCCACCGGGACAAGATAAAACCGTGATTCACTACCCCATGGGGTACTCTTTGTATATTGTGTCATGCCTTTCGCCTTAAAATGCTTCTACAAGAAATTTCCCAAGTGGAAATGACATACATCTTTCATGCGATCCGGGGCTGGAAATCATCCTCGCCTACTTGACCCACCTCATGACTTGATCCAAGAAATGCACCCACATCCCCTAAATACCCCTATACGACCCCTCGTACCTACCCTGCCCAAAAATTGAAAAACCTATTTCTATGCAGGACAATCAAAACACTAACCTGAAACTCGCACACAGTCGATCGAATACCTCGTGCTCCCAGAATCACCCAATCTCCTCTGAAAACTGCTATTCCAGTCACTATTGTAGCAGGTACAAATAAGGTGGCAATACAGGCCCTACAACTATATATATATAGGCCTTTTTTCCAAACTTCCACTCACCATTCTCCTGGAGCCCAAGGTGTCCATTTTTAAAACCATCTTCAGCCACAGGATCAACACATCATCCCACCACCCACTCTTCACAGCTGTCTTTGGGTCACTTTTCATCCCGAGGCCCCCTGGGTGGCCTTTTTTTCATATCATGGTTGGCACGACGCTGCATTTCGTCACATTTATCTAATACATGCTCATATTTCTCCTGATTCTCTCTTTATATATTTTTCACTTTTGGGGTATTTGTGTCTCATATGTGCAGGTACTTTCTCATCAACATCTCTCCCCGTCGCTCCTTTAGGTATATACTCAGCAATGGCATATAGTCTCTCCCGCTGACTTGCATTCACATTTCCAGTCACACACTCTAACATTTTCCTTTAGGGTACTTACATCTGGCTCTATAGTACCATCACCTCCACTACATTTTAGGTACAGTCACCCGGTAGCACTCTTACCCACATGAGTTGTCCCATTCATAAGACCTTTTGCTACTCTTTTTGACTCTCATGTTGTTCTTCATTACCCTTTAGGGATGGGAGTCCTAGGTATTTCAAACATGTCCTGAATCAGCCACATACTCCTTCTCCCTCACTCCCATAGATTCCCACATGGACCTCCTATATATCTCTCTTTTTACTTGCCTCTATTTTACTTGTACCCCTCTCTCTGTAGTATCAGGAACCCTCCATTTCATCCATACATTAACCGGGCTTCCCATTCATGAACCTACCTCATTTCATAATCAATTCTATACAGTAAACTCACTCAATGGCCCCCACCTTCATCGGGCCTTCCAAGTACATTTTTCCCTCATTGGTCACTATCACACCGGGCACCCCCTGCTTCTATATTTGTACATTTTTCCCCAAATTCCTATTCATTTTATTTGTACAAAATTTTATTTCTATTCATTACATTTTTTGTCGTCACTGTTGGTGACCTAATTTCCTTTTTTGGCCACATGCAACCCATGTCACCCTTTGGTTAGAGCATTACTTATCATCTATGCTTGTCGACATCGTCCATATATTCAAATTACTCCACACACAATTTACCATTTATCCCCTCAATTTGTTCACCTTGTCCCACCTCTGCATAGTCCCACGGCCTTGTCGTCCTCCTCGACACTGACCTTTGTTACAAGCAACACTTTTTATCTCATACATATTCCAACCAAGGGAAGTCTTAAGTCTTCCCTAATTTTGACTTTGTCCATGTACCCTGCCACTTCCTCACCTCAGTAGATTCCACGAATCCCTTTGCTCCTGGGAGTCGCGTCTCCCTTTTTGTCAACATCAGCATAGTTTTATAGAATGGCAACAATATCTTGATTCTCATTCTCCATTCAATGAGAGATATCAGACGACATAGGGTGAAACACCATTGCTCCTCGCTGTCGTTGCTGGCCCCAATAACATTTGATGCCAACACTTTATCATGTTATGGTGGGTCTTACTTTGAAACTATTGCGCTTATTTTATCATTTTTCTTCAAACCTTCCAACATGGCCGCTTCTACCGTGATCATTGCCTATCGTCGTAGGGTCCATTCCTTTGCGTAATTCATTCTTTTGCTTTATCATCACCAACAGGGCGCCATTGTCTACACCCAACACTTCAGCCATATTTTTCTTTAGAGTTACATGACACGAGCATGGGGCATGCCCGGCTTGTTTGTATTAATGCCTTTTTGTTTTGGTAATAACTCTCGTAAGGTTCGAGTCCTACCGCTCTCTTTTTTTCTCCAACTGGACACTAACGATATTCACTATCAGTTTATCTCCTCCACAACAACATTCTCAAGAAGAAATATTGATGATTTCTGCCATATCGTGATGTTCTAACCTCATCCATCGGGGCACTGTCACTGAAATTCTTCATCCGCATTACAATACAAGAACTCAAAGATCGTCAAATCCAGAATGAAGTCATTCATGGTAATCAATTAATTTCACAAGATTCCAAAAGGTAAAACTATACAAAGTAGTAAAATTGAAGAGCGCTTTACAAAAGTATGTAATGCTATTACGCGCGGAATAAAGAACATACCATAAGGCAGACACGTTACATCTATGCGCCGAATCACAGGCAAACCCACGACCTCGCTAAACGGAATTTATTGAATTATCAATTTAACCACTATGGATCAGCTCCAAGCCATTGGACCCTCAACTGAAATAATTCACATGGTAGGTCGGTCAAAGACCCACAAAGACCTAAAGAGCCTCTTTTCACACTACAAGGAGTTACATAATCACCCAATGCAATGCTATAAAAACTATGAAGAAACCTCATTTTCTCAAGGAATTTCAGATGCAATGTTATGTCGCTCTTATATTGTTTTTGACTCCATCCTTGATAAGATCACTTTGGCACCATTTCATTGAGCAATCCACCTTCCATTGAGGGATTTGCAAAGGAGTTCTTTCATCACTATTTTTTATTTTTTCTTCTTGTAAGGAGAGTGTTTTGTGAGGGTCCAAGAGCCTTCTCTTTGAGGAAGAAGGGACTCATAGTCCCCTTCTTCATTGTTCTTGATTTCATCAATAGATCAACCTAAAACATGCTGGGTGATATTGGTCTTTGTGTTTGTTATATCTATACCCATATGCTTAGGATTTTAGTTTGTATTAGTTTCTAATTATTTTTTATAGTTTGTTTTTTCTTTCTCTAACTATTTCATCACAAAATTTCATGCCTGCTAAGACCCAACTGGCATGTAAGATCCCTCTTATTTCACCACAGGATGAAGAGGGAAAATGTGAATCTAAACAGGGGTGACCATTGGTTTGGGTGACCAAGTAATGGAGATCCAAAGTCGAGATGATCTAAGAGTGTCCAAGGGGATGTGTCTATCTCAGTGTAACCCCCAAGGATTAGAGGAATAAGCTCAATGAAGCCATAGAAGAGCTATCACTCACTTCATCCCATCAAAGAAAAAAACCATAAAGAAACCTGTGTCAGTGTGCCCTCCTTCTTAGAAACTTGTGTAAGAAAAATGATTTTTCTCTGTGAGATATTGGCTAGATAATGGAGTAAGAGGGCTCTCATATGTGGAATCATGGAAAATTGAGTCACGAAGATGCATCCATGAAGGAAGGCGCAATGGTTAACCCTCAGAACCCCCAAAAATGATATTGCAATAAATGTGAAATGTAAACTCAGAAAACAAAATCAAGTGAGACACATAGATTCAAAAGAAAATGTAATAATGCTTTATTTTAGTCCCAGTTCATCTTATATACTAAGGGAACCATTTATTTACATATTCTTAGTTAAATAACATCAAAAGGTGAAAAATGGGTTGTGCCTAAGTGATTGACTTGTGCACCCTAGGTGGTTGTTCCCCTAGCTAGTCTCTTGGCCCAATTCCTCCATAAGCTTGATGATGGAATATCCATTCCATGAGAATGTGAGGAAAGTGTTATAATACTTTAGTTGTGATCCATTTTTCTTGCGCTAGAGTTTGGCCATGGCTACCATATATGAAGTGTATGTCCGGTGCCTTGTAGAGCGAGTCTATCGAGTGTCGAGTAGATTGTTTTTGGCCAATGGGAGTTGGAAATCTAGAATGTTGTCCCCTAGATGAGTGATGGTGACTTGTTCTTCCAAGACGAAAGGATCAAACAACTTTAATTGATTTACATTGATGACATTGTGGATTCCCAGTTGTGGTGGCACATCAAACCTAAAAGCATTTTATCCAATCTTGTCGAGGATGGTATATGGACCATATATTATTGGAAGAATCTTGTGATGGTGGCCTTTGAAGAACTTCTTATCGAAGTGTAACCAGACTCAATCCCCCAGTTGAAAGGACATGAAGGTCCTTTGTTTTTCATTATGCTTCTTGGCATGCTCTTGAGCTGCTTTGAGTGTTGTAGTTACTGCAATGTGGCATTGTGCAATTTGTTTGAGAAATAATTGTGACGAAAGTTGTTCCTGTTGTTGATGGAAGGTAGCTTGAGGAGCCCAAGTGAGTGGGATCTCAGTTGGAGATATTGGTTGGAAGCCCAAGAAGACTTCAAAAGGTGTAAATCCTGTAGAAGATTGTGTTTCCTTGTTGTAGCTATGTTGTAGAATGTGAAAGTAATTGTCCCATTGTTTGTTGTGCCCAAAGTGAGTTTAGAGAGAATGAACCAAGAATGTATTGACAATCTTTGTTTAGCCATCCATTTGAGGATGGAATGCAATAGAAAAATTGAGGTGGAACCCCAATTGCACCCATATTGTCTTCCAAAATGTGTTGAGGAAGCGAGAATCTCTATCTGAGATGATAGTGCTTGGGAGGCCAAAATGGGGCCAGACATGTCAGAAATAGAGTTATGTTGTTTTCACTGTTGTAGTAGTCTTTGTGCATGGGATAAAAAGTGTCATTTTCCTGAAGCGACATACCACTACCCAAACTGTATCATTTTTTTGTTGGGTTGTTGGAAGTACACCGAGGAAGTCCATTGATATTGACTCCCAAGGCCAAGAAGGAAGAGGTAGTGGTTGATATAGCCCATGTTTCCAGTTGGAGGTCTTGGATTGTGAGCATAATGCACAGGCTCTGGTAAATTTTTCAACTTGAGGCTTCATGGAAGGCCAATGGAAATGGCGTTGCAGATGTTGGATGGTCGTTGTGGTACCGAAGTGACCCCCATAGGCTGAAGCATGTGCCTCCCTGATGAGAAAGAGCCAGTCTTCTAAGTGTAGAACACATAACAAATTCAAATTATAGAGCCACAAATTGTTGAATATAGGAGGCCCATTTAAGGTGCCTTTGTTCCTAAATATTGGATTGAGAGTTGATGAAAATCAAAGGGTGGTGGTCTGTATACAAAATTGTTTCTTTACCCAACAAATAATGGCTCCATTGCTTGAGCGCTTGAACCAGACTGTAAAATTCCTTGTCATAGGTGCTATACTTTTTCTTTGCCTCGGACAAGGTTTCAAAATGGTAAGCAAAGGGGTGTTCTCCCTGTTTAAGTATGGAACCAAAAGCATATTGTGAGGCATCGGACTCAATATCAAAAGGTTGGGAGAAGTTCAGAAGGTGTAATACAGGGGATGAGTAGAGGGTGTCTTTGAGCTGAGCAAAGTCACTAGTTTCTTCTTTAGTCCATGTTGGTCGTTGACTAGGTTTTGTGGAAACATGGTCATATTTGACAAATTTTGGGACTTCGACACGATGGTTGAAGTTGGAGTGCAAGGAGAAGTGGAGATCGCAGGATCTCGCCACCTTTGGTGTAATTTTGGGGTTAGGGTTTATGTCACAAGTATGGGTTGTCATCCCATGGGTTTTACCCATGCTTATGCCCATTTTGTAAAGTATAAATAGATATCTAGGTGATGTAGGAAGTAGTAGACATAAGATACTAGACTTGAGAGACTAGATCTACTAAGATTGGCTTAGTGAGGATCTAGAGGCTCTGTGCATGCTATGTGTCAAAACTTGCAGAGCTAAGTGCAAGTTATTGTAAGAGGCTTCTGTAGAGACTGTGTAAGGAGGATTTGTGTTGTAACCTAGCTCAGGGAAGGAGGATCTGGCGAGGTTCACGCAGATCTTTTGTCCTATGTAGAGTGGGTTTTGAGGCTCTGTGCATGTAATATAATTGACAAAATATAATAAAGAATAAGAAGAGTTGGTGGACGTAGCCCCACACTGGGGGTGAACCACATATATCCTGTGTTGTGATTGCTTTGTACATTATGATTGATATGTGATTGATGTGATTTATTCTTATCACAGTAATGTATGTTTAGGTGCATCTGATATGATAGCTTAGTTCTTAGTGATGTGAATGAATGTTGTATCTTATCTATTTCCATGTGCTAAGTGATTGAATGTGTTAAATCTTGTTGAATATTGTGTTGCTCTCCAATAAGGGTTTATTTGTGCTGTGAATACGAGTTAAATACTAATGAATGATAATTTCTAAGTGAATTTTTAGAGTGTTGTAATCACAAATATGTGTCCCAGCTAGGTTGCAGATACTTGAGTCCTGTAACCACCCCTACCTATACCTTGGGTGAGACTTCATTTGCTTTGCAGGTGTTGTCGAAAGGGCTAGTAGTTAGGGTTTTGTTGGTACATTGTTGAAGTGTTGAACCATGGGTCTTCACCTGTGCCAACAAATGGATCCATTGCCAAGACCTGAAACTGAGATTGTTGGGAATTGAAGAAAAGAGAAAGATCGGTGCATAGATTTGTTTCCCTAGTATGCAATATTCTACTTAACTTGCGAAGCTCTGTGCTAAGAAAGGAATCAAAATTGAAGAAAAGAGGTAAGATCTTAAATCTTTGTGCTCTGATAAAGGCAAGATAAGTGGAAAATATTTCTTCGAAAGAATAGATCTAGGTATGTTTGATAGATTTTTCCCTAGTCTAAAATCTAGGGCAAAGCTAGAAGAAAGAAGATATGAAATGAATAGATCTGATAGAAATAGTGAAAAATATGTTATTCCTATGCATAGAAAGAATGTTTGGACTAACAAATGCATGCAATATCCTAGAAAATAAATTTGCAGGTTCCTCACTGTGATCCTAGTGCGCGGTACACAAAATGTTGGGGATATTTTAAAAGAAAGAGAGGGCTAACTCTTTGTTACAGTTGTAGAAGACCGAGACTTCTTTTTAACGAATGGCTTTTTAGAAACCCTACTTGTCTTTGTTGCAAATATGTATCATGAAGTTCTGGATTTCCCTAGAATGATTGTTAAATTTGAGAAGATGAATATGAGACAAGAAAACCCCGAGGAAGGCCAAGAAACTAAGGATATGATAGAACCCCAGAAAGAATCAAAGATTGTATTGTTGCAGATGAAAGAAACCCTGAATGATCACAGAGATATTCATTTATCCAATATTTTAAAAGAGAAAGAATGTATAGAAACAAGAATAGGAGACTTCGACATAGACTATGTATTGGATGTAGAAACACAGGTGAATATCATGACAGAAAGAACTTGGGAACTTTTGGGAAATCATGCTATGGTTTCTTCATTGTGAGAAATAGGATTGTTTAAAGGAAAATTGATAATCCTATGTGGAAGACTTACCCAGATACCTATGAGTTCTCATGGATACTCGAAAGAGGAAGAATTAAAGGTCATTGAGTTTGTTGATAACATCGCTCCATTTTATCTTTTGCTAGGAAAAACCTGGATTGAGAAAGATCAAGTCAAAAGGAAACAAGAAGAGGAATCTATAGAATAGAAAAAAAAAACAACTAGGAGATTTCATGGTTAGAAGAATAACATGCTTAATAGAAGAGAAGGATTATAGGTCAAAGCTACTAAAAACCAGAGATCTCGTTGTCGAAGTTGAAAGAACACAACAAGGCTTGAGAAATCTATCCATGCCAGAGAATAGAGAACCGACTCCAGAAAAAGAAGAAGTATTACTATCAAACCTATGAAAGAATTTCATCAGTGTGAAGATACTATGTTAAGTACAAACAAGAATCATAATGTAAAAAAGGTACCCAGTAACTCTGATCACAGGGAAGAAGGATAGAAAGCTCAGTAAGAAGAAAGAAAAGATAGAAAAATTGCAAGAGGTACCACAAAAGACTTCATAGAAGGAAGATAGACATAACTTTAACATCATTGGGATATCAGAACAATGCAGATTGGAACCTCACCACGGAAAAGTAATATAATCATTGGAGGTGTCCTAACTGTTAGACTGATGCTCCAGAAACAATTAGCAACAAGGTTACTTCTGGAACGTTCACCATTGGACCATTGTGACCACATCATAACGGATGGGACTGCATTGATTAAGGTGTTCCTACCCATTGGAGGGATCCATTACAACATTGTCTATTTATCATGTCAAATGTTGCACCGAGAACACTTTTTCGAAATGTATCTGAGCCCACAAAGAATTCATTTTTAGTGTGCTATGCCTATTGAGACCTCGCCACCCGTTCTATTCTCTTGAGTGTTCGACCACTGACCTGAGATACCTAATCGTGAGCATGCATGTCGAACGACATTAGCGCAGTAGAAAAGTTCATTGAAGAAATCCTAATAGACCTCATGATTGAGAAGGTGATGTCTGTAGGAATTCAAGCCTCATCGATGAGAGGAGTGCAAGCATCCCCATCAACTGCTCATGGATTTGGACCATCCTGAGTTGTGACAGACAAATGAACCAAGCATCGTGATGACTTGGTGAATGAAAAGCTCATCCAATCAATCCTACCTGACTACATCCTACCTCTGGCTAGCACGGTGATTCGTGACAGTGTCCCAAGGGACTTCAACTACATGTTGATTACTACATACCTCCTAAAGGGGATACGGGCATTCAAGTCACAAATGGATAAGATTCTGACATTGAAGATCAACGATTACAACCTGGGAGATCGTAACAACTATGGTATTCTTGCACCGCATAAGTATCTAACCAAGACAAAGGGGAAGAAGTCGAAGATAATCCCCAACCCATGGACCTCACAAGCTCCATGATCCTCAACGTGATGAGGTTACCACACTTTGGAAGGTACCAGGAGGTTAACACATGCGTTAATATTTTTCTGTCATGCTTCCATGGCGGTTATTTGTGGCTAGACAGATGCATCACCGTAGATCTGATGTTGATCCATAGGATCACCTGATTAAGCATGCAAGGACCAGACCCACAAGACTTTTACCTAGGGAAGGTTGCAGACCATGCCCTAACACAGACAATAAAAGACACCTAGGGTGATGTGGAAAAAGGGAAGTGGGGCTACAAGGTAGCCTCCATCTAAAATGGCGCAGTGTGCCTAGCCTGCCAGTTGATTGTTGGTAAGCTAGTACGAAAGAACAGACCGACGCAGGTCATAGGGTTTGTCATCGACCTCGTAGGAAAATGAGTGGAAGGGATACAAATGAATTGGGTGAGATACCTTGTCAACAAGTTAGAGCAGGACTGTCGTGAAGCTCAGGATCAGGGCTACAAGTTCCACTTCAGTTAGTTTTTTATCCTCATCACATTCATTTATTGGGAGATGGTGGAAGGTGATACCTTATCTGAGATTGAGACATCCAAACCATTAGCTGCGAAGTTCATCATGCTCTGGTATTCGAGCGACATGGAAAAACAATGGTAGTCAAAGGTGGTGTTCCACACCTATTACCTGCGGCTAAAGAGGTCTATTGAGTCTTTCCCTCACATGACGTTGAATACCCTGCATAGGTTTAGGCCCTATGTGAAGTTTCGTGCAGATAGACATTTTATTTATATCACTGGGCATGGAGATGAACATAAAGAGGAGCTCCAATCCTACTATAAGCTCACAGAGGAGGACATGGAAGAAATAACTAAGGAATGGCCTGCAAATTTCCTCATCCCAATCAACAAGGAAGAAATGTTTGACCTCAACCTCATTGGAAGTCCCATGGTCACTCGCGAAGAGTATGATGCACCTAGTAGTAGCAGAAGGAAGAAGTTCGAAGAGGTACAGAATTTGAACAACACATCCAAAGAGACTACTTCAGATTCACTTGGAGGAGGAGGGGGTGACGAAGTAGACAAGGAAGAGAACAATCATGAAGAAGACAAGAAAAATCAAGGCAAAGTAACACCACCTAAGGATCCCATTGTTTAGGCTGAGACATCCAAGAAAATAAAGGGGTCCCCCACAAAACCTACATCGTGGAAGAAGTCCAAGGCTAGTAAACCTCCATTCCACAATATGCTCACAATGGATGACATTGATCTTATCATCACCATTGTATCAGACACTTCAGAGGATAATTTACAACACAACGAAGTGAAACAAGAAACCATGTATGATAGGATTGAAGAAGAACTGAAAGGGGTACAACAAGCCCTTTTCTCCAGCCGCGTAGTGTCTACTACACCACCATCTTCTGAAGGAATTGAATTGGGAGATTAGCCCGCCCAACTGTGCAGAATAGAAAATGTGACCGAAGCTCAACTTTGTCATGTCCAAGAGGAAAAATAACAAGCCAAAGAGGCCCTGAAGCAAGAAAATGTAGAAGCCACTAAGAAACAATAGGTTTCATAGCAGGAAAAATATGACCTCCAAGCGAAGTTCGCAGAGGATAGAGCACAAATCTAGGAGGAGAAAGAACAGTTTCTCCGAGTAGATGGGAGTTAAAGAATCAGTCATGAGAGAACTTCTCTATGTGATAGGATTAGAACAGAAGGAAGAAGACCCAGTGGAAATCGAAGTGGTGAAGGTTACTGAAGCCATTCAACAACTTCAACAGTGAGTAGCAGAACTGGAGTTACAAGACATACCAAGTACTCCACGGGAAGTACACGATCAAAGAGAAGAATTTTCTCGAAGCTTAGTTGAGAGAATCAATGCCCTAGACTTGGAATGAAAACAACTCAACAGTCGAAGTGCACAGACTTACGAGGGCCTCATAGAGGACCATGAACTAAGGACATTGGAGTCATAGCTTCAAGAAGTGAAGTAGTAAGCAACAACAATGCAAGTGCAGTTGAAGCTACTATAAGTAGTCGAGAGGATGAAAACATACCAAGAACATCACACTGTTCAACAAGAAGTCCATGTCATCTAGAGTAAAGTCCTAGAAGTGACCCAAAGACTCCAGCCAGTGCAGGATGAAGCTTGCATACTTTTTGAGGAAATTGAAGAATGAGGTGAAAAACTGGAATAGGTGGTCACTTTGGTGGAACAACGCTTGGCAGGACCAGTGAACGAGAAATTTATTCAGGATTTTTCCAAGCAGGAGAGTCTCATGAAGCAGTAGGTCGAAGCAGCTCAAGTCAAGCTCGAGGCATTTGAGGTAGAGCTACCCAGATCAAAGTGACTCAGGATGATACACAGGTGAGTGTTGGGGGCCTGCTGGCCCTTGACCAAGTTTTGTGGAAATGATGGTCATGTTTGAACAATTTTGGGACTTTGATAGGATGGTCGAAGTTGGAGCACAAGGAAAAGCAGAAATCATGGGATCTCGCCACCTTTGGTGGACTTTTTGGG
>SNQJ01S0147695.1:0-11074 GCA_010110895.2 Picea sitchensis
ATAGAGAAACTATTTATACGCTGCTGTAATTGATAAATCAGAGTGATCCCCAAGGCTGAAAGCTCATTAGGAAACAGATCCAAGAAACACATGTAGTAGGGTTGAAATTTGAGTTGCAAAAAAGTGCTGAAAATCCCTCAGAAGCACTCCCTGATGGATTTCTAACAGCAACCTGCCTTTACACATTTAGTAATTATCATTTATCATTCCTGATCAATTACAAACCTCATTAAAAATCATTACACTAAAGACCACTGCCTACCTAAAGACAGAAGCCAATGTTCTTGAAAACTGCCCTCCTCCAAATTCATTTCAACCATGGGGAGAAATCTGGCACTCTTTTCTAAAGGGTCTTTCAAATAGAAAGGAACAAATTCATTTTGAAGGGAAAGGAGACAAACATGACAAAACATTGAACAGCACTGTAATCAGACCTGTTTGTTTGTCTGCAATTGTGCATAGCTAGCCCTTAGTAGATTTCGCCACTTATCCTGACAAATATATACAGTACTATAAGTATGGCATGTACTATTAAGTTATCATATAAACATCAGCTGTTTTGCTGAATACAAAGCATAAGAAGACAGATAATAGAAAGATATCTATTAGATTACCAAGTTATTTATAATTCACCTTAAGGTCGACTGAGGTACGATACACAGATGATGAAAACGCAAGCTTCTTAATGTCAGACCACCTTCCAACACCAAAATGAGAAACACCCTCCACCAGTTTAACCACTTCATGAAGCGTCCAAGAGCGGTGATGCTTCCTGCGAATCCCTCCTTTTGCTGTTCGAATTGTTTTGAGATAATCATACGAGATATCATCCAGTGAGTCAGAGTTTGAGGGCTCCAAAACATAATTCCTATCTGGTGGGACTGAAACTAATGCCTGTTCTTTAATTTCTTTATTGTCATGCACCTGCAGTTTTAAACACAAGGCTTTAAACAAAAATTATCGGCATAACATCATGATACTCGATTCATCACAACATCCTGAACACTGCATAGATCGGAATAGATCTCAATAAAAAGATAACCTGCCACTAATACAACATTCAAGTCTAATACCAACTTTTTTCAATTCCATCTTTAAGACTGTCAAATGGTATATAATTGCTTACAATGTTCTGACTTGATCCAAAGGGTACAATCTGTTTCATATTGGCAGTATCACTACTATAATGTGCTGCTGGTACACAAAGGGATTGCTTTACAAGGTTGGCATCTCTTCCACTTGATTTGCTTTGCTGTAAATCCTAAATCCAATCCACATCATGAACAGTGCAAAGATCAGAATAGATCTCAATAACAAACATAAGCTGCCATGAATACAACATTAAAGTCTAACCCTGACACTTTCAATTCCATCTTCAAGAGTGTAATGGTATGATCCCTTACAACCTTCTGACTTGATCCAAAGGGAACAATCTGTTTCATATCCGCAGTATCACCACTATACTGTGCTGGTTGTACATGAAGCTCTTTCGTAACAAGGTTGGCAGCTCTTCCGCTGGATTTGTTTTTCTGAATAAAAAATTGAAATCAGAAAAAAGCCTAATTCCAATTTATCCAACCAAGATATGGAAATTGCACACATAAGAACTTCACAGTCTTAAAGATCTTTTTGTAAAATCCAGTAAACAGGAAAACCAAGACCAACATATACAGTATAAGTTGTCATACAAAAGTAAAAGGAAGATACACTTTAAAAGGAAATACAAAGCATCAAAGATACTAAGCCGTGGAAGAAGAGGAATTTTAATGTTATTGGCAGAGGAAAACATAGCAGGGAAAACTGTGTACCCTCACTTTCTAAGAGAGAATAGATAAGATAAGATCATTTTAATGATGTCGACAAATGACCAAGAAATAGGTCGATGGGACTTGAGAGTACAATCAGTAGCATCTAACAAAAAATGTAATAACAATAACTGAAATGTATCAGTTATCATGATATAACATCTATTTTACTTGGAACAGAATATTTATCATGTATCAAACACAAGCAGCATGAAGATGGTCTACAAACCATTGTTACAAAAGAAAAGATAAGATAATTTTATTAATGTCCAACAAATGACATTGTCTTGGCAAAAGCTTAGGAAAGAATCAGTCGTCTCAGCAAAAAGAATCAGCTAACATTTTTAAAAAGAGCATAAATTTTGAAATCATTGCTAAATCCAAAAAAGTATCTTTGACACAGAATAAACACCATGTTTCCCCTCTACCAACATGCTGAAGCGAAGTTCTCACTCATGGAATCAAAAGCTGCAAGAAAAAGGGAGCAAAATGACCCCCAAAAACTCAACTTATATACAGAATTGCATCCTGACGGCTGATTGTTCAGAAAAAAATCAGGAATGACTCCACCAACTCGTGAGGTTTTCCAACAACTCGCGAGTCGGACAATCTTTCCTGAAAACACTGATTTTTTCCCAGTGATTTCTCATTTGGAGTTTGACCCACTGATTAATTGGCAAGCCCTGCAACACTGCTACAAACACACTAGGATGGGACTTGGAAAAGAAATTTTGTAATGGAACTTTAAATTGAGAGGTGGCAGCACATTGATACATATTGAAGAGAATCAAACATTCCAATTCAACAACCTTAATCCCTGAAAGCCTCTCCAACCTTATCCATAACAATAACATATAGCAAAAATGCCAGAGGTATACAGACATGAAAGGTTGTTGACAAAAGAGAATAAATAGTTTATATAGCCATTTAATTGGTGATTGTTCAGGGACACAAAATTTAATCCCTTTATACCGAAAGATACAAAAAATAATCATCTTTAATTCTTAGAATTAATGACATTTTTTTCTAATTAATAGTTAACTGATGACGTTAGAATACGTGTTATTAAATGTTAGTGTTATTAATGTAAGTGATGGTAAAAAAAATTAGATCACTCTTAATTAAATTTAAATATAAGTGAGCCCCGAGGGTTAGCTCAAATGGTCATGAGCCAGATGTGAGGTCACAGGTTCGACTCTCTTAATCCCCTCGGAGTTAGGCTCCGTTAAGGGCCGACAGTTTACCCCATTTATCATCCATGGATCGTGTGGAAGTACTCGGAGGGTTTTCCGCCAGGATTTCCTTGGAAAAAAAAGGTAAAATATAAGTGAATTTGAACAAGAGGTTAGGTCAACTAACACAAAGAGCAGTTCATTACATGAAATTAATTTATTTACTGTACCATGTAAGTGATTATTAATAATATTACATTGTGGGTCTTTCAACTTGGTATCAAAGACATGTATTGGAGAGTGGAAATGATGAAGAGGCGTTTATCTGGCAAAACAGAAGAAGAAGATTGTGCCTTCAGCAATCAGCAGTCATCAATGAACAAGAACTGGCAGTCGGCAAATTATGAACAGCAATCAACAAACTCTAACCAAAAATCAACAATTTATGACCAACAATTAAATTGTATGATGACAACAAGCAAAGACTTTTAAGGCTGCAAGTCAAGGGGCAAAATTCCAGTGTTTTAGGGCAAGTTTGAATATTCTCAGTGGTTCTATGGGATTTGCATGCTTATACAGAACTGAATGGAAGGTTCAAACAGCAACAGAATTGACCAGCAATCAACAATTTATGACCAACAATTAAATTTTTTGAACACAACATGCAAAGACTTTAAGACTGTAAGTGAAGGGGCAGACTTCACTTGTTTGTAGGGGAAGTTTGAATGATTCTCAGTGGTTCTATGGGATTGGGATGCTTGTCCAGAAATGAATGGCAGATTCAAACTGCAACAAAAAAAATTCTCTATATTTTAAGTTTAACCTTTGTACTGTCTTAAAGAGAAAAATGGAAAATTGTTGATTGAGGAGTGTTGCCGTCCTAATACACACCAGGGGTAACATGGAAGAAACCTTCAATCCACTTGGTGTGTCCTCGGGGGCAAGTCTCGAGTCAAGGTGTCGTCACCTGATCCTCAACTCCTCCATCTAGGCCAACTCCTAGCGAAGCCAAGGGGTGTAGTCCCTACAAAATAAATCTAAGGCTTTTCTAAACTAAGAAAGAAAAACACTTTAATCTAGGAGTTTATTACTGAAAATAAAATTAGATCATTCACCATTTAGCATTTATCATCATAACTAACACTTTGCTCATGAAACATTCATACATCAAAAGGATACAACATCTGTAATATTCAAGAGCATAAAAGAAGATTAGATAACATGCATAAATGTAACTGCTCACATAAGGTAAATTGAAAGTACTTTTTAACCAGTGCCTTAAAGGGAGTCGTGGGCAGTGTAGATTGAAGATTTTATTAAGGTAAATTTTGTAATTAGTTAATGAAGGGTGTTTGGCCCCTTTAGAAAACTTGTTCTTTGCTTGGACTTGCTGAGAGCTTACCGAAACCCAATGGTTTCACCAGTAAACTCACCAAAAGTGTTGGATGTCCAAAACGGGTGGGAAGCTAGGTCTCGAGAGGGCCCACCTTACCTCGCAGGTCACTTTAAGGCTTTTTCCTCCCAATGAACTCACAATCTTAAGAGATTGCCCTATTAAACTAGCAAGGTTCAATTACTTGATAAAACTTGAAAAAGATAGATCACAACCTGCTTGTGAATAAAGAACTTGCACAAACACTTGAGAGTGTAAAGAAAAGATCTTGCAACAATTAAGTGTATGTACCCTGCTTTGTAGTTAAGAGAGATTAACAAGATACTGCTTGAAAATTAAATACTATTGCAAAACTGATTGAAGAAAGAAAATACTTGAAAATGAGCTAACTAAGTATGCATGAAAATTTGAGAATTGGTGAACATGCATAAGAATTTAGAGTGTTGTAGTGTGTTTGATATGTTTGACTTGTGTATTTGATTGTTAGATTTTAAGCATGCACAACTCAAAAAAGGACAAATCAAACCCACAACACAAATCCCCCTAAGGGGATGAAGAAACTGGGCACAAAGGCCTGCTTTTATTGCACTATTACAATGGAGAACCAGAGTTATCTTTGAGCCTTTAGCTCTTTTAGAAGAAAACGGATCCTTATTATTGGATCATTAAGAAAAATACAAGAAGAAAAGAGAGAAAAAGGAAACTTCGTTTTAACGAAGTCACAACACCCCAAGGTCACCAAGAGCCTTGATTTTGCCCAAAACTGGCAGAATCTCCTCTTGAACCTGTATTTTCTACAAGAAAACAGCAAGTAAATCAAGTTGAATATAATAAGAAAGAGTTCTAAACGATAAAAAATTTATCAAAATTTTTAAGGCAAAAAGTGTAAATTTTAGGGCCTTTTGAGGCTTAAAACAAACCTAACTTAGACTCTTTTTAGTGACTTATGTTTGTAGGACAGCAAACATAAAACTTCTAAACAGCGTGATAAAGAAGTTAAAACTAAGCACAAACTTTGATCTAGACTAGAGATGAAAAGACCAAGAAAATGCCTAAACTTGCCTAGATCTATTCTTTTAAAAATTGACAAATTTCAGCCTAGATCTAGCAAACCATGAATGCAAACCTTAAATGTTTAAGAATGAAATATAGGCTTGCTCTAACTTGCATGCAATCAAAAAAAAAAAATGAGGAAAAGAGATTTTATCAGTTTTCTGCAGCTTTCGTCTGACCCTGGAACTTTGGGCTATGGGGGTCTCTTGGTATGAAGAAAAGGGAGCTTGATCTTAGAATCCTTTGGACGATGACAATGGAAACCACCAACTATCAATCCTCCACCTTGAGGAACCTGTAATTATACACTTCAATCCTACACAAAACTATTAAAGTTCTTTCCTACACACACAGCTTACAAACGCATGTTAAATTTAACCGAAAATAAAGCATGCATTGAAGAGTCTATGAAGTAAGAAGTAGTAAGATAAATCAAGCTAGATTACTCTTACCCTATTATATGATAGCATACCTACAAGGCTTTAACAATTAACCACAAAATTAAAATGTAAATCAACACATGTTACCTCAAAAAAATATTTGCATTTAGGTCAAAGCAACCACACATTTGAGTCCACACCAAAATAGTTCCAAAGACTTTCTTATTCCAAATGCTTACAATATTACAATAGCTTGCTTGCCCAAGACTGAACTCACTTGACGAGAGGTCGACCCTTTCTTAAATAGCTTGAGGGATGAAAATTCTAAAGCATGCATGCGCTAGGATTAGGTTTAGGGTTTTGGTAAAGCGTGGGAGATGAGGGAGTTGCTCATGACTAGAAGAGTAGATACGCTAGGGATAAGGGGAGTGGATGTAGAGTGGTTTTAGGTAAAGGGGAGAGGATACGGAGTGAAAGGGGAGTGAAGGCGAGTGATGGAAGGTGTGAGTGGGAGTGAAGACGAGTGATGGAGTAGTTAGGAATGCATAGGCCCTTTAGGAAATGCGCCAAGCTTTAGGAATTCGCCACCTAGGAAATGGGGTCGAGTTCCCTCATTGGGATCTCCCCCTAACTCAATGCTATCTCCAATCAAGTTGACCCTACCTCAAATGAACTCGCCCAAGCCTCCAGTCAACTGGGGACATGGAAAAAACATGTCTCAATCATGTTCCCCAGTTCTCCTAAAATTTAGGAGATTAATTAAATTACCCATTTTCCGTAAATTTAGAGTAAAATTGATTTTTTAGTGATAATAATCACTTTTTAGTCTCAAAAGATGGGAAATAGGGGTTTACATGATACTTTGGACTAGAAAACGACTATAAATATGGCATATGAACATGTTTGATGCCATATTTTTTACATTTATTGACTTAGAATTAATAAATTCCATTTTTGCAGGAATTTAATTAATTCAAAACTTAAAAAAAACCTATCAAACCTAGTCGCAATTTCCAAATGACTCAATCAATATGTCCTAGTATGAGCTTATATACATTTAGACACTAGACATTGGATTTTCCATGCCAAGACCTGCTTGTCAACACATACTTCGGCACTGGAGCAATTCTACTGAGTGAAAAAACTTAGAAATTATTTAATCGCTCACTAAGGCAAGCAGAATAAATAATTAACAAGTAGAAAAAAGCACTCCAAAGTATGTGCTCACTCCTGATCTTGGGTGGCCAATAGCCTTTTACAAAATCACATACTTAGGACATTTATTACAATGGCGGAAATGCGGAAAAAAGGGGGTCTTTCACAAGACCGACTGAACTATGAACTCTGCAAATATGAGCATTGATTGTTCATTCTCTGACGACTCTTCAGGAAATCCAGCTTGTGCAAACTGGTGGATAACAAGGAGCAATGGCAATACATCAATAAAATGTACGCACTAGCAGTGACCCAGCAACAGATTTGTCCGAGAAAAACAACACCTTAATAATTTCTCTAGTGAAGCAGTGATAATTGGTGTGACCAATCGAATAAAGGTCAGAGATTTTTGTAAATTTTTATCAAGGTTATGCATCACAACTTCATAATTTAGCATTTTAATGACAATTATATGGCACGGCTGGGTTCAGAAGTTATGTCATTTGATGGGTTGTGTTGTCATCTTATACACACCTGGGAGACGTGGAAGAAATCTTCAATCCACTCGGTGTGTCCTTGGGGGCAAGTGAGAGTTAAGGTGTTGTCAACTAATCCTCAACTCCTCCATCTAGGCCAACTCCTAGCGAAGCCAAGGGGGGTAGTCCCTAACAAATATACTATGGCTTGATCTAAGCTAAGTACAAAAAATGAAATCTAGGAGTTTATTTATTCTTTTAAACCATCAACCATAAACTGATAAAACATGAGGCAAACATTCACCACGATAGATAATCAAATGAGCATATACTTGCATCAAAAGGATACTGAGAAACAATTGTTAGGTGCAAGTTTCATTTAAAATAGATAGATAACCAAACTTGAAATGAAGTCTGTGGCTTTGTTGAGTGTGAAAAAATGAGACCAGTGCCTTAAAGTGAATCGTGGGCAGTGTAGTTCGCATGTTTTATTAGAATAAATTGATGTTCAGTTAATGAAATGGTTTGGGCCTCCTTAGAGGTTAACTCTTTGTTTGGAAACTTGCGGAGAGCTTTACCGAAACCCAAATGGTCTCACTAGTAAAACTCACTCAAAGTGTTGGATGTCCAAAACGGGTGGGAAGCCAGGTCCAGAAAGGGTTCTCCTTACTTCTCAGGTCACTTCAAGGCGTTTTCCCGTGCATTAAGTTCACTACTTTGGGGGTTGTCCTAATTAAACTATCAACCACTGACCAACACAGCGTGTATGAACTTACTCCCAGAAGATCGAGACTAGCTCGCAACTGGAAGGGTCAGGAACCGCACTGTGAGCTGAGGGGAATTTGTTTATTTTATGACAAGTAAAATAAATGTGAGACTAATTACTAAATCCACACTGACCAGGCCTCTTGCGAGGTCGCTGAGGGGATGGTTTATTTGCCAAATTGAAATTGCGGAAAATAAAACTAATCTAGCAATTAGTGTTCTACTTTTGCAAAAAGGAAAAAATTCATCTAAACTGATTAATTTTTCTTTGAGATGGATTAAAGATTACTTTAGCTTACTTCACTTATGCAAATCAAATCTAAGCTAAAATTTGCAAAACATTGACACCACCGCCGAAAACACCGTTCCCCCAGGGGGAATGAAGAGCAGGAGCTTGTAGTCCCACTAATTTTATTAATGACTTGTACGAGATTTTATGGAAGCGACTTGTGACCATTCATTAGGGGGGTCACAAGTCTTTACAATGCTTTACAAATATTTATTAAGTACAATGGATGCTCCCGGGGGTCCCGGATGCTCTTAATCCGCCCAAAACGGACAGAGTTTCTTCCTATCTGTTCGTCAACCTGCATAAAACAGCGAACAAAAGATAGCAAAAGATGCCCAAGAACACTTTGGAAGTGTCTTGGGTTATTAGTAAAAAATCTACAAAAATTTCTAAGTTAAATTCTATAACAAACTAGCAAAATTCTGAATTTAAACTAAGTAAAGAAAGCCCTTTTCTTACTATTTTTTTTGCTGTCCTAAAACAGAAATATAAAGACAGTAAGCTTTGCTCAAATATGTAAATTAAGCTCTAAAAATTGCTGAAAAGATTGAGACTAAAGATGAAAAGAAGCAAGCTAGATCTAGTTGAATCTTTCTTTAGAACTTGAGACCTAAACTACTTGCTTTGAAGTACATAAAGTAAATGAGATATTCAATCTTATAAACCAACAACCTTTTACTTTATGTGTGTTTAGAACAAGTAACCAAAATTGTAGAATTTGAAGAGAAAGAGAAGAAATAAATGCTTGATTTTCTTGAACCCTTGGGCAATGGAGTCTCCTGTTTCGACGGAGAGTGGAGGGACTATGTTACTTCACCACAAATTTTGAAGAATGAGGGGGCAGCAAGCTAGCTTAGCCTCTCCTTCAAATGAGATATCCTGCACAACTTCAAACTTCTTGCAAAGTGGTTAACCGCATTGGTGTCATATAATTTAGAAGAATTTGAGAGCATGAGAATTAAGCAAAATAAGCATGCACATCAAACTACCTAGCATATATAAGACAATAGAAACAAGAAGCAAGCAAGCTTCCTACTTCTATCTTATTGAGAGATAGCTCCCCTTACAAGGCCAAGGCAAGACTTTTGTGCTTTTATTTCAACTCAAACATGTCCCCACATGTTCCTTTATTTTTTCCCTTGTTGATTTTTTATTGATTTTATTTGACTTTTTTGGGTTTTTGAGAGTAAATTAATTTTAAGTGATTAAAATCACTAATTTTACTCGAACAAGTGGATACTTAGATAATATGGGTGCTCTAGATCCAAAAATGAGCATCCCCATAGCCTATTTAGTCACCTAGTACCATTTTTTTAATGTATCTTTATTTTTTAATTAAAAATTGCCGAATTCTGGCAATTTTTTAGTTAACTGAAAAAATTAAAAAATCATAAGGGGGACTTAGTACATTTCCATAAGACTATAGGAGAATGTTTAGCATGGTAATATACATTAGACACTAGGCTTAGATCCATGCTCAAACCTAACCATGGGCATATACTCCAGCTCTGGAGGAATTGAGTGAAAAAACTCATAAATTATAAATTGCCTAAAGACGACAAAATATAATTAGTAAGTGAAAAAACACTCCAGAGTATAACTCACGCTTAGGACTTAAGGTGGCTAAGACCTTTTACAAGTTCATCAAGCAACATCTCTTATTACAATTTTTCATGGAAATGTAAAGAGAAAAAAGTTGGTCTTAATGACCGGCTGAACTTCTGAACTCTGAATTTTGAACATGAAAATGTTCAATCTTTGGCGGCTCGCTGGAAATTCACGCTAGTGCAACTTGGTGGATAACAGGCTGTACAGTGACTGGGTTGAACAGCAGACTGGTGATAGAAGGCAACTCTCTGAGATACTGCTGTGAGTTTCAGCCATTTAAATCCTTTTCCCCAAGCTGTTATATATTTTGTTGCACATGGAAGTGAGAAATTACAGCCCTTTATTTTGAAATTTTGAGACTGTTGTCAACTGTCAAACTTGGCTGTGAGAGATTCCAGCCCCTTACTCTTGAATTTTGGAGGTTGATATCCACTGCTGAACATGACTGTGAGATTCCAGCCCTATTTTTCATATTTTGAAGGCTGTTATGCGCTATTAAGCATAGCTGTCAGACACTCCAACTCTTTAATTTTCATATTTTTGAGGCTGTTGTGTTCTGCTCTGCATATCTGGAGTGATATCAACCATTTATTTTCATCTTTTGTAGGTCATTATATGCTTCTGTGTGTAAATTTCAGTGATTCCAGAAATCGTTATTCACAATTGAACCTTGACGACTTCCTCATGTAATTGGAGGCTGTTACATGCTGGTATAGGTTTGAACTTTGAAGATGTAGCTGCATATTTATTCTGTTAATTGTACCAATGCAACCACAGCCATTTGGTGGTATGCCAAATCAGTAATCACCTACAATGTTAAAATATTTGAATTCTGTTTGTATATTTTAGATTCCAGCCACAATAATGTAAGAAGACTTCAGTCCAGTGTTGCCGAAGCGTGGGAGCGAAGCGGGAGCGGGAGCGGGAAGCGGGAGCGTGGGAGCGCATTTTTCAAAAAATGGTCGGGAGCGAAGCGTC
>SNQJ01S0147696.1:0-23705 GCA_010110895.2 Picea sitchensis
TGGATTAGTGTAAGATCCAAGCAGTTATCTGAAATGAAAGAGATCTAATGCATACATAAGAAAGTTATAATGATCAAATATGACACATACCATGATACCTCGGACCAATTACCTCATGGAGCAAGAGCCTTTTCTGATGCAAGGCCAGGCCGGTAGTGATGGAGGCTGGTACTACTGACAGGACAAGTCTGGCTGAGAAGAAGAAAAGATGGGCCCTCAAGGGCCATGCTCAAGTCAATCTGCTCTCGTACTCCATGTCTAGGACCATGTAGGCCTCGAGACATGATCTGCTAGTTATCCCTAGATATCGGGGATAACAGAGCCAAAAATCCTTATCACAATGTAATTATCCAAATGTTCAAGTGTCCTCTTCCTGTCCAAAAAACCAGTTGCTTGTTCAGATATGCGGGGAGCATCTTCTCCTAACAACAAAACTTTGAAAACAGACACGAAGCCATTAAAAACCTCATAAAAATAGTGGGAGGCCTTGTGCTTTCATAAGGCCTGGTACCAGAACGTTACTGGGTCGAATTCCCAGTTGACCTTCTTGGACAGAGACAGTTCTGGAAATTGGAAGCAATGTGCAATCGCAAAAATAAGTAGGATGACATATAAAATTTCTTCTCTTTTTTGAAGCTTGATAATTGGGAACAAATTTCATGGGAAATTAGCTTGCCCCAATAAAAAATGGCTTGTTTCTTGACCGTGAAATACAAAATATAAAGAGCCATTCGGGAAATAGTTGTTGTGGATTCATGTCCCGTTATTCTTGTAAACAACCAGAAAATTTCGCGGAATGGATTTATAAATGAACTAACTTGCAAGCTTGTGATATCTTCAAGAACTACCATCGGGTCTTCTAAGAAATCGGGCAAGAGGTCCAACCCATTATTATGTTTTGCAAGGAAATGTTTGGAATCTTCTCCTTTGAACATTAATGTTGGCTCTGACAATCTTAACATCTGGCAAAATACCCGAGGTAACAAAGAAACAGAAGAGTGGTCCCACAGTGGAATAATTCTTTTGTCTGAAATAAATTTATCGACGCACCAAGAGACCAACTCCTTACAGTCAAAAACTTCAAGGACACAGCCTGCACGAGCAATCCTAGAGGTCCAAATTACTTCATTCTGGGCAGCAGGGGTTGAGTAATAAGAATATGCCCTGGACCACTGGAACTTCTGGTCCTCACACCTGAAGATGTTCACTGTATCTCCACATAACTACTGTCGAGCTGATGCCATAGGTTCATGAGAATGTTGGTTTTCTCCATACGATGGTTGAAATAAAAAGTTGGAGCCGATAATATAACTCTCCGCAGAATCTTGGTTAAATGATTATGAATGGTAAATCTCCTTGAGCCTTTCACTGATTAATGACAATCTGTATGGGTGCTACATGATGAATTGTTAGCAGTAAATCTTACTTATTGCATATTTAGAAGTGCAAAGGTGCCAGGTACGACGAAGAGAAATTAAGGATTGGAGGTTTCGTGAACATACCAAGCTGACAATGTGGGAACGACATTTCATGATTTTGAAATCAGCACTCGGAAGGGATAATATAACCCTCTGCAAATCTTGGTTTAGTGCCTATTAATAGGAGATCTCCTCGAGCCTTTCGCCCATCAATGAAAATCTATACGGTTCCTGCACGATGAGCTGTTAGAATTAAATGTCACTAATTGCATATTTAGAAACTATATATATATATATAAACATTTGTTTATTATAGACAAATGCGAAGGTCACGGAGACAGGGGAGAGAAAGGAACGAATGGCAAGGTCTGAAAAGCGGTCGGACGGGATTCAAAATAGGGTTACGGGGGATACTCAGGAGAGGCGAGTGTCCCATGATCAAATTTTATGTATCATAATTTTTGACTGCAAAACGTGTAAAATGGAAGAGAGCATGATGGGGCAGTTCAACGGTCGGTTTGTGTATTTGCGGAATTCTGGGAAAGTGGTTAAGTATGGAATAGGGAAACAATGGGTCAGACTCATTTTCAAAATCGAGGATTGAAGATTTCGTGAATGGACCAACCCAACGACGTGCAAATGACATTCCATGATGTTTGAAATTAACACTCGGAAGGGATAATATAACCATCTAGGAATTTTGGTTTTATGCGTATTAATGGGAGATTTCCTCAAATCCTGGTTTAGAAGTAACACTTGCTAATTGCATACTTAGAAATAATATCTTATATATAATTGCTAATTGCTAATTGCAAAAGGGCGCGGGCATAGGAAACAATGATTAGGAATTGGATATTTTTTGAACTCGCCAACCCGACGATCTACGAAAGAAATTCGAAGAAATGGAGAAGTGTGGAAAGCGGACAGACGGGCTTCAAAATGGGGTGACAATAGTGGCACATGAGACGTGAGGACCCAACGGTCAAATTGTATGTCTCGAAAGTTTTCAATGCAAAATGTACTATATATATCTAAACATTTTTTTATTGTAGACAAGTGCGAAGGTCACGAAGATGGGGGAGAGCAAGGAACGAATGACAAGGTCTGAAAAGAAGTCAGATGAGATTCAAAATAGGGTTACGGGGGATACTCAGGAGAGGCGAGTGTCCCACGATCAGATTTTATGTATCGAATTTTTTTACTACAAAATGTGTAAAACGGGAGAGAGCATGATGGGGCAGTTTAGCGGCCGGTTTGTATATTTGCGAAATTCCGAAAAAGTGGCTAAGTATGAAATAGGGAAATGGTCAGTCAGAATCGTTTTCGGAATCGAGGATTGAAGATTTCGTGAATGGACCAACCCGACGACACGCAAATGACATTCCATGATGTTTGAAATTAACACTCGGAAGGGATAATATAACCATCCGAGAATTTTGGTTTTATGTGTATTAATGAGAGATTTCCTCAAATCCTGGTTTAGCATTAACGCTTGCTAATTGCATACTTATAAATAATATATTATATATAATCGGTAATTGCTAATTGAAAAATGGCGTGGGCACAAGAAACAACAATTAGGAATTGGATATTTCTTGAACTCGCCAATCCGATGATCTGTGAAAAAATTCAAAGAAATGGTGAAGTATGGAAAGAGGACGAACGGGCTTCAAAATGGGGTGACAATAGTTCCATAGTAGACGTGAGGACATGACGGTCAAATTGTATGTCTCATAATTTTTCAGTGCAAAATGTCTACCACGGAAGAGGGTAGGTGAGTGTCTGACGGTCAAATTTTATGTATCCGAATTTTTTACTTCAAAATGTGTAAAACCGAAGAGAGCATGGTGGGGCAGTTCAACGGCCGGTTTGTATATTTGTGGAATTCTGGGACAATGGATAGTTATGGAATAGGGAAATGGTCGGTTGGACTTGTTTTTGGAATTGAGGATTGAATATTTCGTTAACAGACCAACCCGACGACGTGCAAATGACATTCCATGGTGTTTGAAATTAACACTCGGAAGGGATAATATAACCATCCGAGAATTTTGGTTTTATGTGTATCAATGGGAGATCTCCTCAAATCCCGGTTTATCATTAACTCTTGCTAATTGCATACTTAGAAATAAGATCTTATATATAAGTGCTAATTACTAATTGCAAAAGGGCGCGGGCACAAGAAACAATGATTAGGAATTGGATATTTCTTGAACCCGCCAACCCAACGATCCGAAAAAGAAATTCGAAGAAATGCCAAAGTATGGAAAGTGGATGGACGGGCTTCAAAATGGGGTGACAATATTTCCACAGGAGACGTGAGGACCCGACGGTGAAATTGTATGTCTCAAAAGTTTTCAGTGCAAAATTTGTACCACAGAAGAGGGCATGATAGGTAGACTGTAATACAGAAGATGGTATGATCTAAGTCCGGTTGTAAATTTGTATATCGTGGAAGTTAGTGTACTGTTTGCAGGTCATGGAACAATAGAAGTCCAATATAGAGCCCACCTACCAGGAATCCGCGGTCGAAGAAGTGGCTAGTATGAAATGGGGAAGCAATCGGTCGGTGTCGCGATATAAGAGCACAAGTGCAAACGTGAGCCCACAAGTCTGCCTACCCGCACAACTAGACATTTTTGAAAAACAAATAAGTGACGATAAAGATAAAGTTCAGGGAAAAGAGAAACATATATTTGGCTAAGTATAGAAGATGAAAAAGAAGGGATAATATATTCACATCTGTAATAGATATCCCATTTCCTGGAAAGATCTTTTCTGCATTTTTTTGGAGAAGTTATATACTTATTGCATATACTTGGAAAGAAGTGCAAAGGTGGCGGGCACAAAAAACAACAACTAGGAATATGAAATTGTCTACAATCCGCAAAACAAATTGCAAGAAATGGTCGTGGAAAGCGGTCAGACGGGTTTCAAAATAGGGTGACAAGGGTTCCCGAGGAAACATGAGGCCCCGACGGTCAAATTGTATTGATCGAAACTTTTGAGTGCAATCTGTGTAACACGAAAGAGGGGCTAATGTACGAATCTGGAAGACGGGCTCCAAGATAAGCTGGCAAGGGTTCTCGAGGAGACATGATAGCCCGACGGTCAAATTATATTGATAGGAAATTTTGAGTGCATACTGTGTAACACGAAAGAGGGGTTGATGTAGGAGTTCTAAACTCGCAAGTCCGTCAGCCCACGCAGCTATATATTTTCAAAAAAATGACTAAATGACAAGAAAGATAAAGTACAGGGAAAAGAGAAACAAGAATTTGGTCAAGTATAGAAGATGAAAAAGAAGGGCTAATATATTCATGTCTGTAAAATATATTCCATTCTTGGAAATATATTTTGTGCATGTTTATGGAGAATTTATATACTTATTTCATATACTTGGAAAGAAGTGTGGAGGTGGCACACACAGGAAACAATGACTAGGAATTGGAAATTGTCTAAACTCGCCAACTCGACAATCTACAAAAGAGATTGCAATAAATGGCTGTGGAAAGTGGGTGAACGAGCATTAAAATAGGCTGACAAGGGTCCTAGAGGAGACATGAGCGCCCAACGGTCAAATTGTATTGATCGAAAATTTTAGTGCATACTGTGTAACATGGAAGAGGGCTGATGTAGGAGTCCGGAAGTGCAGTCCGCATGTCCGGGAATACGCAAGCAAAAAAAGTCGGGTAAGTATGGAATTGGAGGCACGAAAGAGATTCCAAGAAATGGTGAAATATGGAAAGTGGGCGCAGGGGCTTCAAAACAGGGTGACAATAGGTCCCCAGGGGACGTGAGGACCCGAAGGTCAAATTGCAGTTCTCAGAACTTTCGTGTGCAAACTGTGTATCATGAAAGAGGGTATGATGTGGGAGTGGGGAAACAAATTTGTATATGGTGGAGGTCCGGGTGCTATTTGCAGGCCATAGAACAATGAAAGTTCAATATAGAGCCCGCTTGTCCAAAAATTCCCGATTTGAAAAGTGCCTAGGCATCGAATGGCTACTGGTTGGTTGGAGTCGCATTTTCGGAAAAAAATGACTAAGTAACGAGAAAGAGATAGTAGAGGGGAAAAAGAAACAACAATTTGGTCAAGTATAGAAGAGGGAAAAGAAGGTCCAATTTATTCAAATCTGCAATAGATATTCCATTTCCTGGCAGGATATTTTCTGTATGTTGCTGGATAAGTTGTATACATATTGCATATACTTGGAAAGAAATCTGAAGGTAGCGGGCACAGGAAACAACATCTAGAAATTTGAAATTTCCTGAACCCGCAAAATCGACGATCTACCAAAGAGATATCAAGAAATTTTCAAGTGTGGAAAGGAGTTGGACGGGCTTCAAAATAGGGTGACGGGTTCTCGAGGGGCCGTAAGGCCCCGAGTGTCAAATTGTATATATCGAAACATTTTGGTGCAAAATGTGTAACACAGAAGAGGGGATGATGTGGGAGTCCAGAAGTAAATCTGCATGTCGCAGAAGCCGAAGTGCTATTTGTAGGTCATGAAACAATGGAAGGTTCATTTTAGACAAAGGGCAAGCGCTCGGTCGAAACGTGTGAATCCGACAACCCGCACAACAACGCATTTTCAGAAAAAATGATTAAGTAACTAGAAAGAGAAACTACAGGGGATAAAAGACTGGGGAAATATAAAGGCGGAGGGAAATTTTCGTAAGCGCGAATTGGTTTCAAACAAGGCCCATTGTTGTAAAACCATCATTTTCTAGTAATTGTCAGCAAATGCTTTGTTGAAGATTAGATTTTATTGGAACTTGTGGGTGTAAGTGTGTTCTTGATACATTCTCCCATGATTGTAACATATTAATTTAAGTATTAAAATTCTTGCATTATGGGTTGTTAGCATTAAAGATTAATAATTGCATGTCTAGAAACAAGAATGACGATCTTGCTGCAACATTGTGATTTGGTATTGCCATGTTCTATCTGCATTATGAATAGAATTGAACATTCGTTTGAAATTGTCTGAAATTCATTTTTTGTTTGCATAAAAGCCTCATGGATCGACACAGTACATTGTCATATAATTGTTAGATGCTCCATTTTAGAACAAATTACCTAATAAAATACAATATCGAAGAACTATAAGACTACTGAACCATGCTAATGAGAAGAGGTGTTAAATCCAGAAAAGAAGCAGCAACCAAGACTCCAAGGCAAATTTTTTTAATAGTAAATCCATTAAAAAAAAAAAAGAACATTGAGCATTGTATATCTATCCTTAGAAATTGGACCCAGTTCTTTGGGCCAAAACATTGAACATATCTGCCATAAACACAGGCACAAGATCTGCAACATGCAGGAGCCATCGAGATGCTCTTCAACATGCATACAAAACTGATTACCATGTTTTGTTTTTAGGAAATCCTTGCAGTTTTCTCCTCGATGGATCATCCTGTGGTAAAATTGATAGTTCTCGGAAGCTTCCCATGAGGAAGAAGATGAAAAAGTTTGCAGGGAAAATGGAATAGCCCTTAAATGAAATTTAGGACACACCAAGAAACCGCCTCTCCACAGTCGAAAACTTCAGGGACACAGGTTGCATGTGCAATTCCAGAGGCCCAAATTAGTCCATTCTGGGTGGAAGGAGATGACTAGTAGGAATATTCCTTGCACTAGTGGGATTTCTGGTCCTGATTCCCTAAGATGTTACTTGTATATCCAGATAACAAGACAATGGTCCCGCAATTGAATATTTTTTTGGCTTGAAATATATCTCTGGGAGAATCAACAAATCATTTCCTTATAGTGAAATACTTCCACCCAAAATAGACTAATTTAGACCTCTGGAATTCCTACTTTCGAGCTGCAAAGCGGCTATTGCATTCATCACCAATTTCTTTTCTGAAACTCCTTCTTTTGGTGTTGTCAAGACCGCCATCGCTGAGCCGGGAATTTCTGCCCATTATGCTTGATTTCAATTTGGGCACAGGAGTGGGAATAGTCTCTACATTGCCATCATCCATTGCTGTATCATCGTCCATTAGATCATCTTCTTCTGTCTTGGAATCCATGGCATCAACCTATGCGCCAGCCATCAATGCAACTGGGTAGGTTGTCTGAGCAGGCAGGGCTGCCTTGTAATTCTTTGGCTTGAAATATATATGTCGGTGTACCAAGGGACCATCTCATTTTTTTCTCCTGGGTAGAGGGAGATGAGTAGTAAGAATATGCCCTGGAATAATGGAACCTCTGGCCATCATGCCCGAAGGTGTTTACTGTATCTAGACAGAACTGCTTCCATAAGTTAACGATAATTTCCGTTTGCTCTAGACGATGTTTGAAATGAAAATTGGGGAGGGATAATATAACCCTCTGAAAATCTTGGTTTAATGTGTATCAATGGAAAATATCCTCGAGCCTTTCACTGATCAATGACAGTCTCCAGGGTTCGTGCGTAATGAGTTGTTAGCATTAAATCTTACTAATTGCATATTTATAAAAAAGTGTGAAGGCGGTGGTGACGACGAAGAGAGATTAAGAATTATAGATTTCTTAAAGGCGCCAACCGGCCGACACACGAAAGAGATTGCATCATGTTTGAAATGAATACTTGGAAAGGATAAACTCTTCTCCGCAAATCTTGGTTTAATTCGTAGTAATGAGAAATCTTTTCCGGCCTTTTAGACATTAATGACAATCTTAATGGTTCCTGCATGATGAACTACTAGCATTAAAGATTAATAATTTCATATCTAGAAAGAAGTATGAAGGTAGTAGGGATGGTGAAGAACGACTAAGCATTGTACATTTCGTCCACCCGCCAACCCGCGAAACAGATTCCAAGAAATGCCCAAGTATGGAAAGCGGTCGGGTGGGTTACAAAAAAAGGGTCACAAGATAAACCCAGGAGACGTGAGGGGCCGATGGTCAAATTGTATTTCAATGACAGATTTCGACCGTCAATTTGTATATCACGGAATTTTGGGTGATGTTTGTACGTAGGGGAATAGTGGAAGCGCATTGTTGAGAAAACAATTTGTATATTGTGGAACTTTGGGTGTTGTATATAAAAGCATGAGACATTCAGAAAAAGGACCAAGTAAATAGAAAATGAAAGCAAACGAGATGAAGGGGAATTTGTTGGCTAATTTGTAAATTGCAGAAGGTCGGGTGTTGTTTGCAGGCGACGAAACAATGGACACACAATGTTGAACCCACCTATCCGGGAACCCGTGATTCAAAAAGTTTGTTCAATATGAAATGGGGAAGCAGTCGATTGGGCTGGTGATATAAAAGTAACAATGGAAATTTGAAGATGTGAATCCACCAAATCCCACACCTAGACATTTTCCAAAAAATGAGTAAGTAACCAGAAAGGGAAAGCAGAGGGCAAAAAAGAAAGCGGATGGAAATTTTCGGAAGCGGGAATTGCTATAACTATGAAGTGCATTAAACATGTTAACAGGTTCTTCAATAAAGGAATAGATACAATGAGCGATGTTTATAGTTTTTAGGATTTGTTTGTATAAGAGAAGAGTCGAAAAGTTACAAGAAAATCAATTTTTGGATGTTTAAGTAAAGTTTTTGTACTATTATCTTCACCACAAGTATAACAAGGAAGAATTTGAATTTTAATTTCCTCTCATTCATATGATTGTTCCATTAGACTTCGCATAGTATATATTATTTTATTTCAAATTATTCTAGGGAATTAATTTTACTAAGTTCACCGATCAAGAAAAAATGCTAAAAGACGAGATAAAGGGGAATTTTTTTGCTAATTTGTAGATCACAGAAGTCTGGGTGTTGTTTGCAGGCATCGAAACAATGGAAAACACAATGTTGAACCCTCCTATCCGGTAACCCGCCTATTCGGTAACCCCCCTATTCGGAAACCCGCGATCCAAAAAGTTTGTACAATATGAAACATGGAAGCGGTCAGTTGGGCTGGTGATATAAAAGTAAGTGGAAATCTGAAGATGTAGGTCCACCAACTTCCGCACCTAGAAATTTTCCGAAAAATGAGTAAGTAACCAGAAACAGAAAGAAGAGGGCAAAAAGAAAGGGGATGGCAATTTTCGGAAGAGAGAATTGGTTTAATAAATCCCCATTGATGGTTTTAACAAAAACTATGAAGTGAATTACACATGTGAACATGTTCTTCAATCAAGGAATAGATACAACGAGCCATGGTTATAGTTTCCAGGATCTGCTTGTATAAGAGAAGCCTCGAAAAGCTACAAGAAAATTTACTGTAGTCCATGGTTTTAATAAATAATTATACATACTAAATATGTACTTTTATAAAGTATGGACATGAGATTTTATAGAGCATGTACAGATCCCTCATTCCATACTTAGCCACTTTTTGGATCGCGGGTTCTCGAGCCGGTGGGCTCAAAATTGGGCCTCTATTGTTCTGTGTCCTACAAACAACAGCCACAGTTCTGCGATATACAAATTGACAGGCGGACTTGCGGGATCGATGGCTCAACATTGCACTTATATTGTTCTGTATCCTCCAAACAACACTTGAAATTCCGTGATATATAAATTGATAGACAGACTCCAGGGCTGGCGGGATCAAGATTGCGATTGTTTACGGATGGAGATCCCTAACAACTATCTAACAATATCTAAAAACATTATTTCCAAATACTAAATTATTAATATTAAATATTGATATTGTACAATTTAATTACACAAAATTATTAAAGGATGTTAAATCTCTTATTTAAAAAAAAATGAAGTAAACAAAACAAAGTTTTTTTAAATTCTATCACTGCAAGTATAACAACGACGAATTTGAATTTTAAGGACCTCTTGTTGATATGATAGCTCCATTGGACTTCGCACAATATATATTCGTTTATTTCAAATTATTCCAGGAAATTAATTTTACCAAGCTCATCGATCAAGGAAAAGTGTTAAAACGAGCCACATACTACATTTGCATCACAGAGGCTATATTAAAGGGCAAATCATGTCCTGTATAGTTCTGTGTCCTACAAACAACACCCAAAGTTTTGCGATATACAAATTGACATGCGAACTTGTAGGCTGGATGGCTAAAAATTGCACTTCTATTGTTTCGTGTCCTCCAAATAGCACTCAGAGTTCTGCGATATACAAATTGACAGACGGACTCCAGGGCTGGCAGGTTCAAGATTGCAATTGTTTACAGATGGTGATGCCTATCAACTATCTAACATTATTTCCAAATATTAAAATATTAATATTAAATATTGATATTGTACAATTTAATTACATAAAATTATTAAAGGATGTTAAATCTCTCATTTTAAAAAAAATGAAGTAAACAAAACAAAGTTTTTTTAAATTCTATTACCGCAGTATAACAACAACTAATTCGAATTTTAATGGCCTCTTGTTGATATGATAGCTCCATTGGACTTTGCACAATATATATTCTTTTATTTCAAATTATTCCAGGAGATTAATTTTACCAAGTTCATCGATCAAGGAAGAGTGCTAAAACGAGCGACATACTATATTTGTGTCACAAAGATTATATTAAAGGGAAAAGGATGTCCTCTGTAGTATTTAAGACCATAGAAAAAACTGCGAAGATCTTGGATGTATTATTAATTTTTCAGAACGAATCATACAACCAAGAACCAAGTAAACTACAAATAGGTCACAAGCAAGATCACACAAGGTTCCATAGAGCATCACAGATCGACCTTTGCATCAAACAATTTGATATATAAAGAAAACACGTCGTGGCACTGGTTTTCTCTTACATCTGGTATATGTTCCCACGATAAAATAACCAGGGCCATGGGATATGAACAAAAGTATGCCAAATAAAAGACAATACAAAACCAACGGAGCTTCGCCATTACACGCTAGCTATAACTAGATCTCAAAAAGGGGAACAAGAAAGTTGTCTATTACTATTTTACCATTAATTAAGATCACTATGGGCATTTTCTTCTGATAGCGCCATGGTCTATCACTCCCATTTTTAACAATGCCAAACTTCCAATATTATTGGAAATATCTGATGATTCTGCCCAGATGAGCAAGCTACTTTGATGGTTCAAAGGACGGGCCCAAGTTATTTACAGTTGGATACTTTTTATGGGGTTTTCTGTCATGCTTCCCATTTCTGGACCGAACAATCTTATGCACGTCCAATCTCTATAGAGAGATCTGAAAATCTGAAGCTGATGTTTCAATCCATGCCGAGTTCCTTTTTTTTTTCAATTAGGGCATCGAGAAAATGCAGATACCATACCATAAATGTATAGTTGGAGATAAATTTTTATTTTATTCAGGCACCCAAAAGAAAATTACAGAAATCCTGTCATGGCTAAATAGTTGAAAAACAATTGTCCAACTTGGGCACCCAAAAAAGGTGCAGGATCATCCATCAAAGCAACAACCAACCACCATCTTTTTTTTTTCTTTTATTTGCACACCAAAGCAAATATGCAAAATCCTGACTAGGATATGCAAGAAAACATCAAAATAACAATATCGATTGCATTTGTAATTAGATTCTCAAGTACTCGAGTCCAACGAACATTCATCTGGGTGTTGAAGAAATATTGCAGAGACACATTGCAAAATTATTAGTGGGAGATGCAAGGAAACATCAAAATAACAACATTGATTGCATTTGTAATTATATTATCAAGTACTCAAGTCCGACGAACATTCATCTGGGTGTTGAAGAAATATTACAGAGACACATGAGATATTTTCGTTTCCTGCCAAAGCTTGATATAATTTTTTTTCTTGTTTTTTTTTCTTCAGCCGATATGCAATATTGCATTGTCCTCATTTAAGGTAAATTTGCTATGTATCCGAAAGTTGCTCAGCATGTAGACACTGCTTGCCTTTTTCTGTAGGTATTCTTCATAGGACAATTCTGCTAACCTAGGAAGCACATCTTGTAACAGAGGCTTCTTAATTGTACAATTCACGGTTGTGTTTCCCATGGTTCGGATGGAAACATTAAGGCAATGTCCATATATGTATGGACATTTTTCACTGCATCGTAGACAATCAATCGTATCATCACTTATCAAAGTGGAAGAAGAAGCATGAGAGTTTCATTTCTCACATACAGGTTCAAAGGGGATCGATTACGCATTCGCTGCAACCAAAACACCTTCAACCTAGAAATGTGAGCATAAGAATTAATACATTGAACAATATAATACACAACTGCACTGCACCCCCCCCGCCAAAAAAAAAGAAAAAACTGCAGAAATTTGGTGAAGGCTATTTGTATGAGCAAAGTGAGGATGAATCTGTAGATGTATACGCACAATAGTTGTAGAGCTAGCTTGTTTCTTGAGATCATGTACTATGTCTGCTCGCAACTCTGTTACAAATGTTTCTTGGGTTGTGTGAAAGATCCTTTCTCTAACATCCATTTTCTTTTTTATATTTTTGAAGAGCTTAAGTGGAAATTGCCCTTTATGCAATTGTTGTTCCATTGATGAAAACAAATTTGAATAGGTATCGAACAATTGCAATTGCAACATGGAACAGTGAAATATTTGTGTAACTTAACCGAGACACATGCACATGCAAAAGTAAAGGACATGATTGGATATGGAGAACGATACCATTGCCTTGTCGCTGTCTGAATCTCCATCTTTTATATGGATAATGTGTTGCGAGCCAAGTTTTCTCACCAGTGTGACAGCTGCGCTAATGGTTCTGATTGGGTAAATGTAATTGCTCTGTGCAAGTTGGCTGATAGTTGCATCCGGGATGAAACAATATTCTGAAAAAATAGCAAGATTTTTTTCCACAATACTTGTTTCGTTGAGCGAAATAATCCAATCACAATCACCATGGTCATATACTATTTTGGGCAATATATTAAAATTTTTAATGGATATCCCATTGCCCGACAATATCTTTTCTGCATGTTTCTGAACAATTTGTGTAGGAATAGTCAGTGTGACTATCATCATGGCCTCTTTGTCTGTCATGTCAGCACGCATAATGGATCTAGTTTTGTTTTCCTTGTCCAAGTAGGTGCTATAGACGACCATTATGTCCCCGATGAACACTTGTCCAGTTCAGCGGTTGTTCAAGCCCTCTATTGATGGTACTTTGGGTGTTACAAGTTTAGACTCGGTGAAAAGTTTTGAACAGGAAAAGTAAAGTGAATGGTAGTGTGCGTTATTTTTTTTGTTTTCTTTTTTTTCTGGCATAAATTTACAAGTAGACGCAAAACTTCGATGAACTATGGAGCCATAGTTTTGCAACCACACCTCTTAGTCTGTGGAACCTATGCTATGTTCGATGTCTCGCTTGTACTTGTTGATACTTCTTGTGAACTGCAAAGCATGTATTGCAGATGACATCAACATATTCACCATGCCATAGATGAATAAATAGCCGAGGATATTTGTTTGGTAAACATACTAGGAACATAATGTATACATCTTTACCTTTGGCCTTGTCGGCCTGCTGATGTATGGGATGATTGACTACTCATGGCCATGTCACTAGTCCAACTTTTTCTTATGCAATCATGTGTAGATGAACATTAGAAGGACTAAACAAGCATATGCATTGTATATTGTCCATAATAGTTATTAATGTCACATGTAGGGTGGAAGGAGATGGAATACGAAATAGGGTGTCAAGGGATACTCAGGAAACATGAGGACCCGAGGGTCAAATTGTATGCCTATGATTTTTTGATTGGAAAAATGTGTAACAGTAAATAGGGTGTGATGGCGGGGCACAACAGCCAATCTGTATATCACGGAACCCCGAAAGCCAGGGGTGCAATCTTGAACCCGCCAGCCTGGCACCCGCAATCGACAAAGTGGGTAGTATGGAATAATGTAGAAGCATGACCATAAATGTGAACCCATGAGTCTGCCAACCCGCGCACCAAGGCATTTTTGGAAATACGACTAAGCAGAGCAATTAGAAAGAAAAAGGGATAATAGAAAATGGAAAAAGTAGAAATGGGGAGGGCACAAAGGCCCATTGCTGCCAAGTCATCGTTTTCTATTCTAATATTATATGCCCCCACCCACTTTGTATATTTAATTTACTAGCACAGTTGGTATACCTTTTCGAAGATTGTACCACAAAATCCTTTGCTATTGCATACAAGAATTCATCTTTCTATCCAACCAACCCATTTCTTTCAAGGTAGCAACGTCGAATATACAATGGACATGAAGGCAAGTTAGTATGAAGAAACACATGTAAAAGAAAGAAAAACAATTCTATTTATTTCAATGTAACAACAAACAGAATATGATTCACATGAGCATAAGCAGAAAGATACATAGTATATACATACAGAAAAAAAAAGGTGCAAAGAAGTAGAACAAGCACAACAAATACACAGACAATAAATGAAATACTCAACACTGGAATATGAAATAAGAGTACAGGTATGCACCTCTGTAACTCCTCCTCTACATTCGCGCCAAAGAGTCCATTGTCCTCTCCAGTCATTTTGTTTATTTAAATGTAGCAATGCAGGAAAAATACAATGGAAATGAAGGAATTTAGTATGCAGGAAGACATGTAATGAAGATACGTTATTATGTAGGAAGGTACACAACATCTACATACAATAAACTAGGTGAACACATATACAGACAATAAATGAAATACAAAACAAATGAATATGAAATAACAGTACAAGCATGTACCTTTGTATCTCCTTTTCCATTGTTGCAGTCAAGATTCCGTCGTTTTCTCCAACTATTCTGTTTGTTTGAATGTGGGAATGCACAAAACACAATGAACATGAATGGAAGCTGGTATGCACCGGAGAACAAGTAATATGTACATACAATAAATGAGAATCAACGAATAGAATAAAAGATAGGCAGAAACATGAACCTTTTCTTTTCTCCATCCATGGCTGTAAATATATAAAGTTGTTCCCTGCCCAAAATATATTACAAGCCACAAAAAATTAAGAAAGTGCATGGCCATAGCTAAACGATTTTGGTTTTCCATGGCAAAGTATCCAGATATGCTTCCAGACATGGAAATATAATTTTGCATTCTCTTTGTTGTACATATCATATCTCAAGTATAAGACAAATTGTATCGTGGTCACACCAGTCTGTGTAGAGGATAAAGAACATGTATTATGATATGGGCACATTCCACCATACATTGTTTATAAGTGCAACTTGCACATGTTTTATTTTAACAAAAAAACAACGGATATTGCAATTGCACATGTAGTTGTCCAATTATTTTTTATGCCACTATTTTCTATCATGTCAACACTGAAGTATCAATTTTTTTTAACAGCAAAATAGATCTCGACCTCTCCAGACACGACAAATAACACAACCGCATGTCCACTCATGGGTGCAGGGTCTGAACACCGTAAAGCGCCCAAATAATAATAATGATGATAATAATAATAATAATAATAATAACAACAACAACAACAACAACTCCAACTTCTAGTGTAGGACCCCAACCCTGCAAATCTAAAGTAAGCAAAAGAAAACAACAAGCACCAAACCAGCGAGAAAGCACAAACATGCCCAACTGCAGCCCCAGGGCCCCAAAATCGTAAACTTGAGACAAACAAAAATAACTAGCAACCGATGAACCAACAAACTAGCGAAAAAGATACAATCACCGAACCAATAAACAACCTATGTATCTCCAATGATTACGAAATTGTAGCCGAAGCACAAAAGGAACCAGAAACATATGATGAGCATGCCAGTAGAAATAAGCAAAAATTCTTACTTGCAAACTGCAAACACTGAACAACAAAGAAGGAGTAGAAAATGAAATTATGTCATGGAAACTTACTCTGAAACGATGAAAGATAGAAGCGTAGGTCGATTTGTGAACCAAACAACAACAACAATCAACAACCGACGAACCAATGAAGAAGAAGCACCCACCGAACCAGTAAACAATGTATGTAGCTTCAATGATGACGAAATTGCATTCTAAGCCTATAAGAAGTATGAAAATACAATGCCTATTTAATTAACGGTGGACAACAATATTGTCCAAATTCACTGCAAGATTGTATGGAAATTTTCGAGGAAAAATGTACTCTGAGAAGCCTATTTAGATAAACATTTAAGGTTGTTAGGTTGTCTAAGGGCCTCGCGGTATGCAAACATTTAAGATGTCAGGCCTGTTTGAGGACCTCGCGTCATGTAAACATTTAAGCTACCAGGCCTATTCAAGAACCTCAAAAAAAGTGTCAACAATATCAACCTTCGACATGCAAACATTTCAATACAAATACAAAGAAGTGATAATAATAATAGGTTATAAACTTTGGAATTATCGATCACTATAAACTTTAGATATCTAAACATTTCAATATGATTAGTACAAATACAAAAAAATATTGTACATGATAAAAATTTGGATATGACAACATATAATTCATTGGGAATAGCGAAGCTGGCAATAAGACCTCAAATCTATCATCCAATCAGATCATAACATATATGGTTTTTTTTATTATATAAAAAATAATACTTTTAGTTCTGTATGTCGAACATTAGAAAGTATGAAAAAATTTGTAGTCAAAGGATAAATTAATATATATTCAAGGAATTATCGATCGCTATAGTCCCTCTACGCCTTCGACAGAGACTAATAAATGTAAATTTTTTGAACTAAAAACGTTTATTGGTTAAATCATTGAGTGATAATGGAGGAGGGTGATATTATAAGCATTTAATAACTAAGTTTAAAGATAATGTGGAGAAAAAAAATTGAAATGAAAAAAAAATTAAATTATTAAATTTTTTTATCAACCCCAAGTTAAAAGAACAAAACTATCTTTTTATTATTACCATATATATATATAGACACATAATTTTCTATGAACAAAACCTAGACAATATTGTTGGGTTTTGGAATCTTTTAATTAAAATGCATTAGTTCACATCAATAAATTTAACCTTGGATTTTTAAAAGATAGAAATAAAATAAAAACCGAAAACACTTTTTATTACAATTTACATCTTACAAATATATTGAATTTAATTTTTAATATATTTAAAATAAAATTAAACTTCATAACATATTAACCCATAAATATCTTAAAAACATTAAAAAAACATTATTTCATTTCAAATTATTGATTCCAAAAAAATTATTTCATTTCAAATTATTAAATAATCACCAAAAGATGATAAATCCAAACAATAATGCAAAGCTATTTTACCATGCTAAGATGCCATGTTAATTCTAAATAATCGAAACAATACTACAAAACTATATACTATGCTAATTGTTGGAACATGCACAATTCTGAGCTTTATATTTTCCACCTCTTAGAAATAAAATTTTACCCAAAGAAAACTAAAACTTGGAAAATGACCTTTTAATTTTAAATTAAATTCATTGCGCTTTATTTAATAATAAAGCGCGTACGATATTTGCCATTGATAATTTCCCTTATTTCGATCGAACAATCCTAATGACTTCCAAAGTTCTGGAGTCGCTTGATTTTTAAAGAGTAAGTATCTAACAGTCGCTTCAGAGCTCCACGCTTCGGATGTTCCAACAAGTGTAAATAGTAAAAACTCTGAAGCTCTGAAACTCGAAAATAACAGCTTGCGATAAACCCTAAAGAACTCATAGGACACGTGTCTTTTAAATCTTTTATAAGCTGACACGTGGCACTTATTTTTGAAGTTTTCGTTGGATGATTCACACGCTCTCGAGTGACGCGTGACACCTCTATGTTCTTGACATGTCATTCAGAACGACATCATCTCTGCCATGTCACTCCGGGAGATGGCCCTTCAGGAGTTTAACTAAGAGTGAGTTCACAAATCACCGAAGTTTCAAAATGTCGAAGCATTGGACTTTTCAAAGAGTAAAAATTAATTAATAAAACATTTAATAACAGAAGTGAAACACGATTAATTAAAACTTAAGGGAGATTACTCATAAATTATTTACTTCGCAGTTTCATAGTTCGGGGAATTTCTCTCTTACTATATTCAAAACCCCCGAAGTCTGAACTTCTGAAACACTTGAAGTTAATTCAATGTTTTAAACGCGGTTAATTAAGATTTAAAACTGATTATGCAAAGATTAGCTACTCTGCAGATTCGAGAATCGGGAGGTTTCAACCCTGTCACATCCAAAGCTCCCGAACGTGAACGACCGAAGTATTGATTGCATTTATGATCGAATAAAGATAATGATTTCGAACAAAGATTGCGGATCACTAGGTAGTCAATTCCATTGAGGGTAATAAATTCCTCGATAGAGAGGCTATACAAAGATCGATAAACTCTTGTTTGAATAAAAGCACTTCAATTTCAAAATCATTTTCGCCATTTACAATTAGAAGTTTTAATCTAGTGGATAACTCACATATTTCCCCTGTAACAGGTAAGTTCAGTCTGTTTCCTTCAGGATCATGGCGCCGCGAAAAATGGAAAAAAAGATTAATGCCACAGGAGAGGATTCAAACCCAAATGCAGACATTCTGTTGGACACTACTCCACGAGTCGCAGACGCCATTAAAACTTGGATGCAAGTTTTTGAGATCTTGGAACGTGATATCATCAATTGTCCAGAAGACTCCGCCGAAGAAGACGATGAATCTTATGCAGCTAAGCTTAGACATATAGCATAGTCGGAGTTTCACAAGATAGTTGCATGACCGAGAATCATGCCTTACAATGATATGATAAGATGGGCCTTGGAACATTTTGACATCCAGACGAGGAGCATCATCAACCACCAACAGGTTTCCCTTGACTCTTTCCGACCAGAACATCTAAAAGTAATTTATAAACTCTCTCCTACTCCTAAATATACTTACAATGCCGCATTCCTTCTAGAGTTCGAGAGAAAAGAATGTGCCCAATACGCTAGGTGTGGTCATGATATAATCAAGACCTGGTGGGGACATCTGAAGAAATTCAGAACCAACTTTCATGGTACATACACCACATCGTCTCTAGACGCTCATATGCTGTATGTAGCCACGATGCTCTGTTTCTTGTTTGGGAGGAAGATCCCTACACATTTCTCTGTGGAGTGGGTAGCCACCATGAACGAGGTAACCGAGGGTTACACTTTCAATTGGACCAAAATGCTGTCGTATAATTTGGCCAAGGAAATTGCTGATTATAAAACAACAAAATCAAAAGGGCATTCTACCCCTTTTTACATGTCAACATATGTTATGGATGTCGTCTGTTTCATGACCCCTTTTCCCCTGATAAACTGGAGTTGGACCCCGACTAGTTCTAAACCTAATCATTTTTATCACTCCAAGTTATGGGAAGAGAAAGCCAAGGATTTCTTTTATGAAATATGTCACAATGTTGTAGTACCTGTTCACATAGCCATTTATGGTCACCCGCCTCCCCAAATTTCAGAGAGGATTATGGGAAACCTAGGCAAGCTCATAGATTGGTTCATTGAGGAGAATTTCTCCTACATCATATTTTTTGGTTGTTCGGTTCCTCCCCATGCTCTCCCACAATTTTTACCCGACAGGATAGTGTGCAGAGAAGTGGCATACCAGACAGTGGCAGGAGGTATCAACAAGGAGCTGAAAGCAGCTCAAAAAAAGGTATGGCCAACTTTCCCCATTCAAGTTGGCATGTTTACATTATTGGATTTTGGGCACTCTAAAGTTGAGGTCGCAACCCCGGAGGATGTCAAATTGGTTGACATCAAGTTCAAGAAACATGATCCACATAAGATAGTGGAAAACCATCTGGCTCAGTTCAACATGAAGCGATACATGCATGAGAATTCCCCGTATGAAAAAATATTCAGGGGAGTTAGATCTTATGAGGAAGTCCAAAGTAGATTCCTGACCCTACCTCTAGACCAAAAAACTGGTTTCCTCATCTTTAAGAAACACAGGTGGGACAGTCTGCCAAATACACTGCACAAAGAGTCAATATCCATGCCTCCTTCACAGGAAGCTAATTCTATAGGATCTGAACAAAGATCCTCCATTAAACACAAAGACGAAAAGGTCCCGAAAATCCCAGAGGTATTATTTCAAGAGATAAGGGTGTCACTATCAGAGCTAAATGATCCATAGGTAATAGCATGGTTCGAGGACTTCATGAATATGGGAAAAATTGTTTCTCATTCAACACCAACAACTCCTACTGGCACCCCTAAGACAACAGGACCGCAACATCCCACCAAAATTTCCTCTCCCATTACATCGTTGACCCCTCTACAAACCAGCTTTGGAAATCCTAATTCAGGAATCACTTTCGTAGGTGACATTACTCCTATCTCGCCCGAAGAAATGCCTCCATCAGATTTATTTTTCAGAAAGAAACAAAAGGATATCATGAAAAGAGAGTCTTACCAAAAGGATGGATTCATCACTAAAAGGAAGAGACTGGTGTATGACGGGAATGACCATGATGGTCCAGAGTTTGCAAAATAAGTTGCAGGTTCGTTAGGTGCTTTTTCCACTGCCAATCAATGGCCGGTGGAAAATTTGACCGAACAACTACGACATGAGTGCCTATTGGTAGAACACTTGAAAAATCAGATATATGCCACAGAGCAGAATATCATAAACAAAACGAACCAAGATTTCGAGAAAATCGGGGCTAGTGATTGGAAACAAATTAAACAACTCCAGGATAACCTCGATCTGCTCCACCAGAGTTCACAAACTATCAAAGGTTTGGTCACTCAGTGTGACAAGTTGATAGAGTAGTTGCATGCCAGATTGACCCTAACAGAGGGCACATTGATAGACATTTCGGCCTTCAGAACTCAAGCATCAGAAATCAATGAGAAGTTGGAAGTTGCCCATCAAGAACTTTACCTGAAAGTAGATGCCATCCAAAAATTCTATCAGGCAGTAGAACTTTCCCTAAAAGATATCTATGTCCAGGAAAAAGAGGCCTGCTCAGCCTAGTCTAAGTTTCAAGAAGTTCTCATATTGATGCAGAAAGATAATGCCCCTGATTTTCCTCTTCTCTCTTATTCTAAACAATTAAGAGATGAGACGGCCCTAAAGTCCTGGGAAACAAATCTGGGTGAAGGCAAGAAACTTGCCAGAGAGGTGAAAGAGGATTTTCTAGAAGCATTGTCATCATTAAACAAAAACTTGATTGAGTTTGAGGGGAATAATATCTCAGAAGCCCTGGGGAAAACTGATATATAAATGAACCAAAAAAGTTCTAGAAAGAACAAGGAAGCTATTCAGGAAACCATCTGAGAAATGAACCAAATCGATATTCTAAAAATCAATGAATGGTTGGTTGACCCAGGTTCGCAGTTCCAAGCCACAGTCCAATAAGTAAACAAGATTTAGGAAAAGATACCCCAAATATCGAAGGAATTGTTTTCCTTCAAAGTAAATGAGAAGATTGAACCTTCAAGGTTCGTGATAGCATTGATGGATAGATGCACGTAATGCATTGAATTGGTAAAAGCAAGTATAGATAGGAAAAAATGACAAAATATGCACAGTGTCCATCCCTTCCACCCTCTCTACCTTTCTCCTTCCAACAATCACTTACCTCGTCTATCCCTACCACCCGCATTCTAACCTCCATTCATCCCATCTCATCGTCAGACACTTGTTCCCTCATCATTATGTCCATAGATAGTTACTCTTCCCTGTGATCGTTATTCATCCCTTGATGAGCCAACACTGTGCTATTCATCCAATTATCCACGCCCCATGACCTTGACTGTAATTCATTACCCCATCAAACACACCCTAAGGGACAAATGGAAACGAGATCAAACAACCGAAACAGTAAGCCGAATGATTGAGGTGGCATTAATGAAATGTGTGCCCAGCCCAAAGAACTAAGGAAAATGACTGCTTCTACCAGCATACAAAGAGACAGAAGAAAGTGTTAGCGATAATTCTTGTCTTGGGCTCGAGAGCATCCAGGTCTACACATTGCACAGGAAGCGCCCAAGCACAGCACGTGAGAATCCTTTTTTTAGTGATGTGTCAAGTGAGCAGGCAGAGTTTTGCTGTCGGCGGCCGAGATCCACCTACAGATTTTATCGATGGTCATCGGGTTTTCGAGGCTACTGGGTTGCTCGAAATTTATCACAGGGGACAGCTCCCATATTTCAAGACAAATCTGGGTCGTCCGATCCAATTGGGACAGTTGGCTGCCAGTTGGCATATCGGGGATTGGGGTTTTGGGAGTCAAGGAGGTGTCCGTTCATTGCAGTTGAAGTCGCCGATTGGTGAAACGCCGAAAGCACCTTTGGCACCGAGCCCACGGTCTTAGCCCCAAGTCATATCAAGCGAGCTTGTAAAGGGGGACAACCCCTTTTATAATAGCACTTACTATCTAGGCCGTCCATCTGAAGGACGCGCGACACGCATCTATGCCATGTAGGTATTCAGGAGTTCGAGCTATAAGCACTCCTCGACATTTCACATTTCGAAACCTCGAACCCCAAAATGCCGAAAGCGCCCAGACTTAGGCCCATGGTTCAGGCGCCTGGTCACATAAGAGCAGGACTAAAGGAGGGGCTCTAAGGTCTCAGACTTGGGCCCGCAATATTGCCGAATTAGTTCAGAACCGTCAAATCAGTGGGGGGACGCGTGGTGACTATTAGGCCTTCCCGGCATTCCGCCCATCACGATTTTGAAGGGGGAAAGACCTGCTCTTTCTCATCCGCGAACCCCGAAACACCGAAAGCACTCTGGAAAATAGGCGAGAGGTCACGGCCCATGGTCACTTGAGGGAGCAAAAGGGGCTGTACCGAAAAGGCCAAAAGCGCTAAGATGAGTTTCAGAAGGGGGACACTGTGTCTCCAGATGTTGGTTCGACGTGATCTAAATCTCGATGCCTGCTTGGGATAAATGAGATAAGAGATAAGGTGGTTGAAGCCTCGCTTCACTCATTAATTACAAGGAATGAATGTCCTGGCTGGAAGGTCTACCCGAGATGGTCCTCTGTACTGGTTCTTTCCATGGAAGCCACGCCAAGTCCTCGACTCGCCAGGGAATCTTGCACACGCCAATTCAACATTTAAGGGCTCAGCTACCTCCCTGGCGTGAGCCATGAAGAATTAAGGTAGCGTATGACAATAGAATGCAAGCCAGATGTGATTGAGGAGACACCTCTGCTGGGCGAAATGGGGAAGAGCATATGTAGGCATTTTGGCCATTTTTTGTATCTATCGATGGTAGAGCAGAGCTCCCGATTGTAAAGTTTTAGCACAGACTCTAGTTCTCTGGTTATGCATCTGCATATGAGATCTCTTGCTTTATGACATAAAGTCTTTCTTACTTCGTCTAATTTTCGTCTCATGCTAAGAGAGTTCGTGAACGAATGATTCATGCGCATCATTGCAATTATGTCATG
>SNQJ01S0147697.1:0-23531 GCA_010110895.2 Picea sitchensis
AGGCCCTGCCAGAGGGTGAGCGCCTCTGCCATGTTGTTGGAATCAAGTCCTAGCCCCCAAGAGTAGGAGACCTCCAGCATGCCCGAAGGGCCTAGGAGGATCCCTCCCCCACCGACTGCCCATGGGTTTCCTTTCGATGCTCCATCAAAGAACAAACTTTGCTTTTCTAGAGCGGACCTCCACTTAATGAAGTCTTGTTCTTCCAACCTGACTTCCTAGCTTGCTCTCTGGGATGACTTGGTGGCTAATCAATGTTGATAGTTTGGGACAAGCTCTTTTAGCCATTGATCTTCATCAGATTCCAAATTTTCTATGTTCCAGAGTTTGGTCTGAGTGTCTAGTGCCTTGCTCAGAAGTGCCTTTGTCTTCGTTGCCACTTGGATTAGGTTTCAGTTTTTCTCATTGAAAAGACTTTTGTTTCTTTCCAACCAGATTTTCCACATTACAAATTTCGGAAGCCACATCCAACTTGTTTTGAGGAGATCATTTTTTCTCATGGAAAATGGGGAGCAATTCACCCAGCTACTTAGGAGATCCGATGTCTTGGCGGGCAGAGTAAATTTGTCTAGACCAAGCTTTACAAAATTCTCCCAGACGTCTTTAGCATAGGGGCAAGTGAGTAGCAAATGGTCATTAGTTTCTTCTTCAGTCATGCAGAGCGGGCATCTTGAAGACGCACCCTCTTCTTCTTAATTTTTCACTTGTCGAATGCTTTTGTTTCAAAACCGTGGAAGTGAACATGCCGATCTTGGGGATCGAATTGTGGGACCAAATAGTCTTCCATGACATTGGATCTGGGGGAACGTAAGGAATTTCCTGAAGAACCTTACATCCCGCAATGATTGCAGAGTAATTTCTAGTGGTTATGCCCCAGCCTCTTTTGTCCTTTGCTGAGGCTTTCAGGGGTGCTTTCCCTTGCAGCTTCTCAAGACGAATTATGGCTTCATTTTCATGTCTTTCTAGATAGTTCCCTAGGTCCCATTCTTTCCAACTGCCTACCTCATTTACTACCCATCTAGAGATGTCCCATAGTGTGAGTTGGTTATTGGAGTGGAGCTAGGTTTTTTTATTGGTCAAGCTTTCCTAGTGGTCAATCGGTGGTTCCCCTAAAACCGAGTCCTCCCAGACCCTTATGATTTTCACGTTGCCAGGGATCCAAGTGAGATTGGACTTGAAGTGATCTAAGGCCCCGAGACAGAGTGTGAGAATTGGCGAGCCTCTGGGAAATTTTGGCGAGCATTCCAGGCATCTAATGCGCTTCCCCAGAAAGTATTTTTTCCAAAGGACTTCCTTGCTCGAGGGGTATTTGCGATTAAGTTCCACGAATTTTGGCCCCTAGGGCTGAATTTTGGGTACGTCTCTGATTTGAAGGTTGCCTTCTAGAATCAGATTCTTGACTCTTTTCCAACTTACTGGTGGGCTTCCTCTTAGTTTGCTTTACGCCTTCCCACATAAATCTTCAATGGGGGTATCTATTTTGTTAATGATGGTTTTGCTTTAAAGAAGGAATTGAGATTTTGGTAGATTGGGGAACTTGTGGGCCGGATTTAAGGTAGGATTGCTTTCACGGGAGATTTAACATGTTACTCCCCATGCTTGGCAATGCAAAGTTTCAGTTTGTCGGGAGGAGGAGCCAATGAACCCGACTTAGGTGTTGCTTTACGAAAATTGGAGTAGAGGTATTTGAATGAATCGGTGGCCGATCTTCCATTTCTAAAACTCACGGATTGCTTGCTGAAAGTGGGTCGAGGTATTTGAGATGAATCAGTGGCAGTCCTTCCATTTCTAAAACTATGGTGATTTCCAATGTCTCTCTTGGTGAGTGTAAATAAAAATATTAACAAAGTGGTTGAGGTTTAATTATTGGATATGAATTCTTTAACAAACCTAAATCTTATATTAATGTTTATTTGTTTTATTTTATTTTTTTCATTTAAATAATATTATAGTAAATTGTTTTGAACATATAAATTGAGGTTTAATAATGAAAGATAAATTCTTTAATAAGAGTAAAAAGAGTATTTATTAAAGTCAAAAATTAAAAATCTGTTATTATGTTTATTATTTAAATATTAAAAAAATAAAATCATTTTTTTTTTTTTTTATTAAGAAAAAAATATATATTTATCTCCTATTTTTATTTTGTGTAATTAAAAATAACTTTTAACAAATAAAAATGTTTTGCGAAACTAATTTCATTATAACCATTTTACCTTTTATATTATAAATATTATATTTTTCTTTTGAATTTAAGTAAAAATTTAAATGAATATTTTATAAAAAAGATTAAACTAATCATGTATTATTTCAACCTTTCATCTTTGACCATATAAATGTAATTTTTCTAACAATCTACGCTCTCTTACTCCACTATGTTAACATTTTTTTAACAATATTTTTAACCATTTTTACTCCACTATGTTAACAATTTTTTTAACCATTTGGAAACCCAACACAATCTACGCTCTCTTACTCCACTATGTCATCTCATTTCAATAGATATCTCATTTCAATAGATACGAGACATTCACAATAACGACACTTTCTCCACACTGTCAAACATTTTTTAACAAATAAATAACGTTTTTAGCAACGACTAATAAATTTTACTCTACTTGCAACATCAATATCAGAAAATAAGAGGAATAAGTGAGCTTGTTATGGTACGTGCAGATTCACAGCTACTTCCGCTTTGGTTTGATCAGTTGACGATACGACAATATTTCCTGATCTCCCCCTGGCACGATGAACAAGCAATGTACAGGTGTCCAAAAAATAGTAATACAAACTATCTTTTCCAACTATGTTTGAATAATGATTACCCATGAGATTGGGGAAGGCCATTGAAAGACAATAGGCTATCGGTTTTGGGCAAAAGAAATTTGTATCTACACTTCGTTACAGTAAAGAAGCAGTGCAATAGATATAAAAACGCCCGAGTCAATTAATCCCTTGCAGGGGAGGTCGGGGCACCGGACATTTAAATGCGTTTTTGACGGCTATGGGTGCCGTATCGATGGGCAATACGAGACTGGATTGACATATGAAACAAGAAGAATAATCTCGGCGACCTAGATCCGACGCGCACCACTCGAATCCCGATTTGTCGTTTTTCCCGAATTTGGGCAAGAACTTTACAATTCTTGGGGAAGACAGTTGCAAAATTTGAGATGGTAGTCAAATTTTAAATAGGAATCGGCTGGGAATTGTTTTCCGCCAAATTGAACATTCAAATTGAATTTGAATTTGGCGAAAGTTTGGGTAACCTTCCGGTTAATTATGCATTCGCGGATGAAAGTGGCGTCGAAGTGGAAGTAAGTCCGATCCACCAGGGGTCGATGGCGGAAACCGCAAAAGCGGGATAGGCGGAAAAGCGATGGTTGGATGGATGCATGCATACCATCTTAGTGAATGGAGACCATCGGCAACACTCCAATGATTGAGTTTGACTGGTGGACCCAGCGCCCGTAGGTATATACACGTCGTCACCACATTCAATGCGATTTAGCAAAGGTGTTTAGACTTTGCCATATATATAATATAGTGTATTTTAGCGTTTTTTAATCATTTAAATGATAATAAATATAGTGGCGAGTGATAGGAATAATATATATATATATATATATATATATATATATATATATATATATATATATATATCTATATATATATATATATATCTACATATATATATATATATATATCTATATATATATATATATATTTTCATTTTAATTTTAATTTTAGGTAGAGTTATTATTGAGTAGAACTTGGGTGAGGGAGGATAATACTCCATCCTGGCATTACAAATAGATCAATGATGCTTCTGAAATTTGAAGGATATGGGGTGGACTTTGATCCACTTATATGTGTGCATATGACACAAGATCATTTAATATATTGCTGGGTACAACTTCTGCGTGCGTCCGCTACCTCGGAGCATTTTAATTTTAATTTTAGGTAATAGTTATTAATGAGAATAGAACTTGGGTGAGGAGGATAATACTCCATCCCACAACCGTACAAACTAGATCCAATTGATGCTGAAAATTTGAAGGATATGGGGTGGACTTTGATCCACTTATGTGTGCATATGACACAAGATCATTTAATATAATCCCTTTGGGTACAACTACACGCTCGATCACTACCTCAAGGTGTCCCCATGGCTCCTGGAAATCCCTCATGGGAATTGAACCTTGCCCACTGGTGAAAAACTCCTCACTCTTCACCAATTGATCCAACCCCTTTGGGCTTATCTGGGTGTTTTAATGGTTGATTTGTTATGGAGTGAGTTTGCTTGTTTTCTCAACATTTCTCTCCTTAGGCACATCCACCACATACAACTCAATCACCACTATCGTAACCTTCCCATCCACATTGTGGATTTGACGAAGTGTGGTGAAGGATCACAGAACAAACTCTTTATGTCCTCATATGTTGCGAGCCTTGATAAATTAACTTTATCCCAACACTTAAAGGTTTTAAAAGTTCGAAACTCTTTTTCTCAGAAAAAATCTCTTATTTATTTTAACCCCGTAAAACTTGAAATACACTCAACATACTGACAAACTCATATTAACTCAATCTATGTGTAAAGACCAACTCTTCTATCCTTCCCATGACCATGATTAACAACTCTTCAACCTTACCCCTCAAGCTTGCTCACATTATACTTCTCATACTACAATATTTTAATCCATGTTTGAATGCATATATGAATTACAAGATGCGCTTATGTAAAATTTCATTATGGTATTTAAGAAGTGAAAGTGTACAATGTCAAGAGTCTCTTCTAGTGTTGTTGTAAATACACATACTCTTGTAACTCTTTAAAACTCTTTTTTATAATCTTTAAAATCCTATAAAATAAATTTAGATGTTGGAAGAGTCTATTTATATGGCAAACATCCTTTCTCTAAATACGCATACTCGTGTAACTCTTTAAAACTCATTTTTATAATCTTTAAAATCCTATAAAATAAATTTAGATGTTGGAAGAGTCTATTTATGTGGCAAACATCCTTTTCTAATCGACAAATAAAATAAAATGTAATAATAAAAAATCATGTTTTTGACAATAAAATTTACAATTTCTAAAATCTAAAATTTAGAATATAAATGGATTTTTAGATTCCATTCTCATTGTTACAACTATTTACCACAATTATTATAAATGGATTTTTAGACTCCATTTTCATTGTTACAACTATTTATCTCAATTATTATCTCAAAACGATTACCTTTTACCATGGCTAGGGTATAATTTATTCTTGTGTTATAGATTTTTGGTTTTAATAATGGTGGAATATTAAGGTTTTTATATTGTTTATTACATCAAAAATTGATAATAATAATAATTATCTATTTTTAATGTTACGGCCAAGTCAGATACCAAATTGGTGTATGCGACCCTTTCCATCCAACGATTTTACTGGTAAAGTCTATGGAGGTATACATACCCTACCCCCTCTAGATTTGAACATGTGACCTCTTAGGAGGAAACACATGTTATTAACCACTAAGCCCACTCATACTATATCCACATCAAAATTAAAGTGAATCTCTAATTTATAAAAGATAGAGAAGATATTTTTAAAATGGTACTAAAAAATAACAATATTTTAATTAATAATAAAATGATAATATAAAATAAAAGGGAAACTTTTTATAGTACAAAAGTGAAAGAAATAACTTATAATACATTTTTTTACTAACTTAGATATGAGTCATTATCATGAGTAACTAACAACTCTCACCTAATTTATGAATGAGTTATTAATGGTGTTGTCTAACTGTTCTACGAAATGTTTTTTTCATTGGAATCTGATAATATCAATATGTGTGAAATCATTGCTTTTTGTTGTTTGAAATCCATTTATGAATGCATAAATGGACTCAACATGCTGACAAATCCTCGGGGCACTCAGATTATACATAAATAATCACTCAAATCTACAGATCTGACAATTTCTCATCGGATTTCGAGCAAATGTCCCCGTAAAATATCATCAGAAAAGAATCATTTCGTAGAATGTTTAGAGTATGGCGTTATTAATATGAGTGATTAACAACTCTCAACTAACTAACAACTTTGGGGGTTTAAAACACCAATATCCTAGTCACTTAATAGCCCAAACATTAGATTAATGAGCTTATAAACAAAATGAATTTTGTCTAGATATACAACATACCCTTCCCCTTAATAATTTTTTTTCCCAAAATAATCTTTTGTCATGTTACTAAATCACTTATCAACAACTTAATTAAAATAAGGGTTGCAGGTGAGGGGGGATTATTTATAATCCAGAAGGACAAGAATAATTAAATTACGCCTGGGGATTGGGAGAGACATCTAACAATCAAGCTGAAGCTCTAGCCCCATTTCAAGGTTTTCATGTTATTGTGTGCAAGATAGATCAAAACATTTGTGGTCATTGGAGGTTTCATGGTGATCATTCAACAAATGTGAAATCTCTCAACAATAATATCCTCCAACTTGTCCATATTAATAGACATAACTCAAGGAATAATGGATCATTCTGATCAAATAACTCTTTATCACGCTCTTGGCCATCTAAACTTTGAAGTGGATGACATGGAAAATAGGGGTGTTATTTTGAACCAAGGTTAATTGATCCAAATGAGGGGGAATTCCTTTTGCATTATCTCCCATAAATATTTCACTAATCAACTATAGTATGAATACACAAATTGAATTGATGGACAAGTAGCATTTGAATTACATCACAAAGAAAATGTGTTTAACTCACTCCACGCCCCCCATACACATGCTATTTTTTGACATGTTTGAGGCTTTAATGGAGGGATGGATGAGCCTTCCCAACAATAGTGGGATAAAGGATACAATTGTGGATTCAATTCACCTCGTAGCAATTCTTTTTGTAAGTTCAAGGCATCCTGAGATGTGTTTCTATTCTCCCTTGGCGGCATTGGAGAGCAGGTTTGGAATGACATTGTGGAGTTTGAATGGTTTGAGATTAAGTGTCGATTGGCCAAGGCTTCTTCTGGGAGGGAAGATTGGGTTTGGGTGCACCCTTTTGTTAGACTATCACCTTTATCTTCAATGGAAATTAGGAATCATTGCAGTGAGGGAAACACCTATGCCATTGTTGAATTGCTAGATTTCAAAGGTAAGCTCTCTAGTTAGAGGAGTTGCAGTCAACATATCCCAATTGGTAAACAATTTCCAAAGCTAGTTGGAGGAATGAAGTCTAAAATTTCTGATTTGGATTTGAGGATTGATAGCCATAATACTCAGATAGAAAGGTTGGTATCTAAGCACAATATGTTTGTTCATATTATTCTTGATTCTACCAGAAGCCCCGACACATCAATGACATCTCCAATAGAAGTGACAATTGAAGAAGATACAATTCACTAGGTCACCAAACCCATGGAAATTGATGAAGTTGTTGAAAGGGAACAAACTCAGAGCTAGTAGAAAGTCTCCAATATATGTTTTCCCTTGCTTTTATCCACGTTTGTGCTTTGCTAGTATAATATTTTACTAGGAAAATTTGTTAGAATTCATAGTACTTACAATTAGGGTTAGTACTTTTTTGGGGAAAACTCTAAAAGCTTGGCATGAATTAGACAGATCCCCTACATATTTTGTTTTCTTTGAACTTCGTATCTCCAGACTTAAACTTTTTTATTATATTAACTCGTTATCTGGTTCAGTCACAACTCACCTTTAATATAAGCTATAAATGTTTCAATTATTAAAAAACAAACTTACTAAAAATAAGTGGGTCTAGCTTTAGACCGATCGGTTAGCTTAATTAGTTCGAATGGACCATTTTAAGGTGGAGTTTGTTGTGAGGTATCAAGTTCTAGTTATACTAAGGTTCTAGTCCAATTGAGTCATGTTGGGTTTACCAATCGCTATTGTGATTGACAGTTGAGTTTCCCCCCATCTACATATTTTTGAGAAGAAGGGGGATTCCCGCAATATTTTCTTTTGAAAAAAATGGTCTAAATATACAATGATAAATAAAAAGTGTCCATAGAAAATTAAGTGTCTTGATTTATGATTCAATGGATAAGTGATGGACAAGTATATATGGATTTTTTCCATTCACTCCCTTTCAAGCAATATTGTTAAATCCTCCCTTATAATTATAATAATATCACTCCAAAGTATCTATATATTTTGTGGATCCATTTACTTTTGATTAGTATATTTATGATTCCTTTTCTCTTACTCCTATCTTTACATTACTCGAGCATATTTGTAGGCGTTGTCTAAACATTCTATGTATTTGGCATTTTTCATTGGAATTTGAAAATATAAATTTGGGAAAAATTGCAATTTTTTGTTGTTTAAATTGCATAAATGGATTCAAGGTCATGAAAACCCCCTGAAGTTGTAATGTCCCCTTCCTCTTGATCGAAGAGAAAGATGACTTAGTAGCCTATACGACTCCCATAGGCTATAGTCAGTGGGAAAAAGGGAGTCACGAGGATTTGTTTAGTGTCACTTGGGTGGAAGATATTATATTAAAGTGACATTATATAAAATTATTAATTACTTAAGAATTAAAAATTTATTTTTAATGTTTAATTAATAATTAAAGGAGAAATAAGGTAAGGGTTCGATTTGGTAAAAAAAAAGGGAAACATCTAGAAGTCTCATAGGAAGAATAAAAGGAGGGGTATCCTCTTACTTTAGCATTATGATTTGATCTCTGATTTTGAGTGTTCTGGAGAGCTGTGTTTTCATTAGGATCATCACAAAACCATTCCACAATTCATTTTGGTTTTAGTGTTGAAATACCCACCCTATCTAGACCAATGGGGAATTCACCTAGGATTTCCATCAGTGCATCATCTCGTTGCTTATCGTCATTTTGGAGGAGTATCGGTTTGGTTAGGAGAACTGTGGATCATTCTTGAGGAGGTCGATCATCCCTATCTACTAGGATGTAGTGGTTTCAATGGGATCATGAGGGTTATTAAAGAATTGGGAGGCTTCTAAGGGTCTCTTGGGGAGCCCTATATCTTACCAACTACAAATTCGTGAGCCCAAGAGGAGATAGGAAGGTACCCTGATGTAATGTCCATCTGTTTCAGGGTTACAAGGGTCTTGGAATGGCCAAAAACCTACCATCAAGTCGTGTGGAGCATTGAGGAGAGGGTCGAGTAGCTTAGGAGGGGTAGCAAGGCTTTTTTGATGAGCAAAGAGGGATTGGAGGGATGCAGTGGGTTCATTGCAGAATTGTGAGGGTTCCAACACTGTATTAGACTTGGATCAACTACGTTCCAACCACTACATAGACATTTGGCACTGTTTACCAGGTTTTTTGGAGTTGTTACTTGTGTTAGTTGTTATGTTGCAGTTGCATAGGAACCCTTAGTCATTCTGTTGTTGTTGGAGTTTTTCCACTCATAATACAATGCCTACATTGTCTCTTTATGTCTCATGAGTTCATTGGACATACCGATCTGGATTATTTTGAGAATGGAATGAAGGTAGATATATAACAATGAAATATACATAGATATTCCAATAAACATAGAGATACAGTAATGCCGAATTTTTATTAATGAGAGAATGCACAGAAACTATAAAATTACAGAGTAAATGACTCTCTAGAATGGTGGCATCTTATCTCTGAGAGGAGATGTGATGGTTATTCCGATTCACAAGAAGATGATGATGTTTACAATGAGGCTCTAGGTTCCTTTTTAACATGAAGAAAATCCAAAACCCTAACCCCGGAAGATAAAATGCCAAAAGCCATGTGGGCCCCGATGGGGTAAGTTGGTACGTCAACTTCCCAAGGGCGTAATTTTTTCATACCATCTTCATTTGGGGCACATGATAGCTCGTTTGAAAGCTATATCCAAGGACTACACATTTTTCCCTCACACTCTAGCTAAATCCTATTGTGTGATAGTGGCGGGCCCAAAAAATGTTGTTTAGGGCCTCAAAACGACCTCGAAAGTTTGGGACTCAAAAAGTTTTAGAAAAAATACCAGGTGGAAACCACTGTTTTGAGCCAGTGGAATAGGTGGTTGGCCACCGATTCCTTCTTGGATCAATCCTCCCCCCTTAGGAAGCAACGGTCTCCATTGCGTGAATTCCCCGAGGAAGATTTTGTTGAATCTGAATCTTGGTGAGTTGCTTGCCTTGCTGAAGAAGTTATCCTACTTATCTTGTGGAAGGATGTTATGAACCTATTGTCGGAGGGGTTGGATATTTTTAACCAATTTGGTTGCATGATATGTCGGAGAGTGGGAGGAATCTGTCAGTGAGGATGCAACATGAAGAACATGAAGGGATTTATCATAACTTGGTTCGACTGGGCAATGTAGAGGCACCCCTGTAGGTGTAGTAGGAATATATTGGTGCTCTTATACAATATTGTTGATATGATTCTACTAGATAGAAGGGCCTTGGGACAAGGTTGTAGTGGTTGCAATGTCCTTCTCTTCTAACCAGGTTGTGAAGAGTATAAACTTTGCGGTATGAGAGATTACTTTGCATCACTGTTTTGTTGGTACAATAGTTGAAACTACCTCTGGTATCCTGTAGGGTTGACCCCCCAGAGTAACAATGATGCTACGAGGTCAAGACTTATAAACAACATAACGTCTCCACATATATGGTTGGCCTAAAATAACATCACAGACTTCCAGTGGGGCAACATCACACAGTACCTCATCCTTGAAGGGCTTGATGTTGTATGGCAAGCGACACTGTTGACTGACACAAAGATCTCGTCCCTGGCGGAGCCATCCGATGTTGTATGGTTGCAGGTGTGGTGTTGTCGGAAAATCCAATTGCTTGACGACCTCTGCTGAGATGGGGTTCTTCTGGATTTTACCATCAACAATAAAATGCAACATGGTCCCCTTCAACCACATCTATTAATGGAAAAGGTGCTCCCCCTCCTCAGGATCCTCTGGTTCTTCTGGTTGGATTGTTGCGGTTGCGACAATAGTAGTGGGTTTTGCATCAATTATCTATCTCCTTTTATTATTGTCGAAATCAGAGCCGGAGTTGGGGCTCAGCTCTGTTTATTTGAGCTCGGCCACCAATGATTGTTTTGAGCGGCATTCATCGGTGTTGTTTCAAGCACTTTTTTCGAAGTTGCACCACTTCCCAGTTTCCTTCTTCGTCTTCCCGTTACTCTTATTTTCCTTTGGCTTGGACTAGTTGTCTTGCAGTTGACTTCTCTGTGTGTTAGATCTTCCTTTACCATACTTTGGTTGTTGTGTATTTGCAGACCCAAATTCCCTCTTGTTCTACTGCTTAAATTTTTGCTCTATTTTGACAACATATCTATAAGCGGATCCCAATGATGAGATGTCTAGAAACTCCATTTTGGTTTGGATGTACCTATGTAGAGCCCCGCGGTATTTCAAAACCAGATGCTGCTTAGAGTCTTTGATACCCAGCTTGGTGTGGAAGGTATGGAAGGTATTTGTGAACTTCGACACTGTCTGGTCCCGCTTTTGATGCATCGTGGTCCATCTCATTGGTCATCATAGTTTCCCACATGGTAATATTTATCCTTGACCACAACCATAAAAAATTCAAATTGGCCTCAGCCCCAAATATTGCAGAATCCTTTGTGGGAATTTTCTCCCAGTAAGTTTCCCACTAATGTTTGACATGGGGGAGATCCTTAAGGATCACAAAGATTATCTTTTCTCTTTTGGAAAAATTGTGAATAGAGAAATAACCTTATAGAAAATTTAACCATTTTTCCAAATCATTTTCATCGATTTGACCTTCGAATATGGGAATATGAAAATTAACTTGTACCTTGAATGGGGTAGCATCTCCAAAGTGTCTGCTTGACGAAGACGCCCCAGATATTGTCAGCAATTGTTGAAGGATTTGGGAAAAATTCTCCAACATCTCGTTCCTCTGTTGCAAGACGACTCTCATGAGCAACAACTTGATGGGATATTCAGCTCCCTCGTCTCTCTTCTCTTCCACCATGGAAGGTCGCTTGGGCCGGTGAGAGAAGTTGTCCTCTCCTCAAGGGAAACTAGCTCGAGACCCAAATCTCTATACCCTGACCTCATCGGGGACATGCATAAGAAATGAAAAGGAGTAGCCCAAGGTAGTCCCATATACCACCACTTCCTTGATATTTGCCAAGCAATGCAGGAAGGTCATCTCTCAGACCGAGAAGTTTGTATTCTTCATGATTCGTGCTCAAAGTGAGCAGAATGTTGCAACCACATCCATAGCCTCTACGTCAGGTCTCTTTGTGCAACAAAAAAAAGTGGATAAGGTCGTGGAAGAATACAAAGACATCTTGTCCTCACCCACTGGGGTACCTCTACACTGTCAGGTCAAGCACTCAATCGGTATGACCCTCAATGCACTGCTACCCAATGGTCTAGTCTATCACCACTCTTTGTAAGAAAACGAGGAAATCAAGTGTGAGATCCAAGTGCTGCTCAAAAATGGGCATATCTGCCCAATCTCATTACCTTGTGGAAGCCCAATCATGCTTGTGTAGAAGGAAGATGGGTCATCGCGACTCTACATTGATTACCGGGCCCTAAATAAGATCATCGTAAGGAACCGTAACCCAATTCCCTGAATTGATGATCTCCTTGACCAGCTTAAGGGGGTCAAATACTTCAGTAAGATTGATCTGAAGTTTGACTACCACTAGGTCCCAATAGAGCAGACCGATGTATGGAAGACCACCTTGAAGTCCAAAGAAGGTATTTTTGAATGGATGGTCATGCCCTTTGGCTTGACAAATTCCCTAGCCACTTTCACGAGGAGGATAGATGATATATTACAACCTTTCACCAATTCTTTTATGGTGGTGTATTTGGATGAAATCCTCATCTTCAACAAGAATTGGGTGAAACACTTGCAACACATTCAACAGGTTCTGCACACTCTGCGACAACACAAAATATATGTAAATTTGGAAAAATGCTCCTTCGGCATGAACATGGTCCAATACCTAGGATACACTATTGACAAGCATGGGGTGCATGTCGACCCAACCAAGATTCAGGTCATCCATGACTAGCCAAACTTGACCACACTCACTGAGCTTTGGAGCTTCTTAGGCCTTGTCAATTTCTATCGCAGGTTCGTGTTTGGATTCTCCCACATTACATGGGCCCTTAGCCAAGTGACTAGGGGCGGTGGCAAGGAAAAATTCATGTGGGGCCAGTCACAACATAAAGCATTTGATTATTTGAGGAAACGCTTGTGCTCAACCCTGATGCTCTCATTACCCGACCTACAATAACCTTTTGAGATTGAGACAGATGCTTCAGACTATGTTGTGGGCGCAATTCTCACTCAACATAGAAATCTCGTGGCCTATTATAGTGAGACTCTATCAAATGCTGTTTGTAAGTACCCCACTTATGAAAAATAAATGTACTCCATTGTATAAGCCTGCCGCTAGTGGAGGCATTACATTCTCGGGAAGGAGACACTCATCCACACTGATCATAAGTCTTTGCAGTTCATGTAGATATAAGGAAAATTGCAGAATGACCACCATCATAAGTGGTCCACATACTTGTAGAAATTCCATATCAACATCAAGTACAAGACAGGGAGCACCAACCACGTCGATGAATTCCTCAATCGACCTCCAGTTTCTGCACTAACCACGGTGCTACACTCCTATGGACATGAGACCTCTGAACGGCCTGAGCTCTACAAGCGAGATCTTGATTTCGCCACTACCTACCAGGTGTTGGGCACAAACATAGTTGTCACTGATTTTCATCTACAAGACAAGTTGTTGTGCCATCTGGTCCATCTTTGCATTCCATCAAGTGAGTGCACAAAGATGATATGGGAATCTCACTATAGTTAGGTGCCAAGACACTTTGTCATAGAAAAGACAATGGCAGTGCTGCAACAACATTTGTATTGGTCGAAACTCCGATAGGCTGTCATCAAGTATATCAGGTCATGCACGGCTTACGCCATTACCAAACTATACATTAAGAAACAAGGCATGTACACCCCTCTGCCTACTCTTGATAGGCCCCGGGAATCCATCTCGATGGACTACATGTCAGGAATTCCTTCCACCAAGCAGGGAAATGACTGTTTTTTCGTGGTGGTTGATCAATTTTCCAATATGGCAATTCTGGTCGCTTGCAAGAAGAGCATCACAATAGAGGCCAATGCCAAGCTCTTCTTCGAACGAGTATGGGTGAATTTTGGGATACCACAGACCATCATCTCTGATCGAGACAGTCGGTTCCTCAACACATTCTAGTCGAGCATTTGGTCACAGCTGTAAACCAAGCTCATCAAATCCATGGATTTCCACCCCCCAAAAAATGGACAAACCGAGGTTGTCAACAGGATGATCGTGCATATCTTGCGCATGTACAATTCCAAGCATCCACACACATAGGATGAGATTCTTCCCTATGTTCAACACAGTTATAACAGAGCCATAACTTAGCTCAACCGACCATAGCCCCTTTTAGGTGTGGTTGGGATTTCAACCATTGGGTCACATGGATGTTGCACTACCCCTTGCATCCACACAAGAATAATCATCCCATACGCAAATCAAAGCCGATAAACCTACCCGGTTCATTGAAAAATTCCAACACATTCGATAAGAGGTTCAAGATATTTTGTAGAAGTCCAATGCCAAGTACAAGTAGCACCATGATCAACACCCGGTGCCACACAAGTTTCTGGTGAGAGATAAAGTTTCGTTGCACTTACAGAAAGAACGCCTTACATGACCCCATCATAATATTTGTCCACTACACTATGGAAATTACAACATCATTAAGGTCATGGGTGAAAATGATTTTGAGCTCAACATTCCCCCTTTCCTTGTATTGCACCCAATGTTTAATGTAGACCTCTTTCAACCATACTTTCCACCCTTATTAGACACCTTAGCGATAGAATAACAATTGACACTGACATAGCTCAACCCTGATCAGATCGTGGACACACAGGTCAAGGGCACTCGCCAATATAAGCTTCAACTTTATCGTGTTGTCAAATAAAGAAAAATCTTGCACCAAGGCAAGTGGCTCACCCGGGGCCAAATTCAACAAAAGTTTCCTCATCTGATGGGCGAAATCAACGCAATGGAGACCATTGCTTCCTAAGGAGGGAGGATTGATCCAAGTGAATATCAACAGAAACCCACCTCTTCCAGCTGGATCACATACAACTTTCATCTTGGTAGTTACAGTTTTTATCTTGGCAGTTTTTTTCTAGCTTTTTGGGTCCTAAACTTCCGGGGTCGTTTTGAGGCCCTAATCAACGTTTTTTGGGCCTGCCACAATCACACTAAGGACAAAGTCAAAGCAAGATGACATAATGTGTAGTCCCCAGATAGACCTTTCGAATGGTTTATCGTGCGCCTAAAATGGAGATCGTATGCAAAAGTTACGACCCCGGTAAATTGATGTACCAACTTACCCCATTGGGGCCCACATGAATTTTGGCGCTTCATCTCCTAGGGTTAGGTTTTTGGATGTCTAGGGTTTTCTGTTTACTTCTTGATGCTAAAAAGTCCTGGAGGCCTCATTGTAATGGGATCAGATGAATGTGCATAGCCACCACTTCTCTTCTCAGAGATTAGCTACCACCATTCGAGCAAGATTGTTTTCATTATGCATTTTACAGTTTCAACAGATTTCTTATTTAATAGAAGTTGAGTTCCATTGTATCTCTATTATTGTTCTCTGTATATCTGTGTTAATGTTATAGATATGTGTTTCATTTTGTTCTACTCATAAATCTGGATCAGTACGAAGTCAACTTTGAACAACTAACTCCATTTATTACATGTTCATCATCCTCCCTTTTACAATTATATGGATTTATGTATTTTTACATCCGAACTTATACTAAATCCCCCCATAAGATTCAGATCAATCCTCCCCCCTTAGAAAATGATGGTCCCCATCATTTCACCCATACTAAAAAGAGAAACCGCGTTATTGTGCCATTATGATTACAATGTGCTAATGGCCAACAAAGAGAAGGGTTTTGTGTGGTTGACACATAACCTAGTTGACAATGGCATTGTACATAGGTAGAAAAATAAAGAAATTTTAGTAAAATCCCAAAATAAAAAAAATAATATGGAAAAATTGTGACTTTGGGGGGTGTGAACATCCTTCTGCAAATTTAATCATAACTTCTGCTATAAGTGATGAAATCCAATTTCGTTAAAGACCCATTTGAGCTACTGAAGAGATCTTTCCATCAATATATGGAATTTTCTCTGAGGTGGCCCATGGAGTGATAAAAATCTTGTTGAAGTGTCAGGTACACACGTCTGTGTTTGAACAAAGACATGTAGATATTCAATGAGTGATATCTCTCAAATTGGGAAACGAAACAAAATTCCGCAAAATACCCATTTGAGATGACAATTTTTTTTTTTTTGATGAGCTATGGAATTTTTTCTGAGGTGACCCACGGAGTGAGAAAAATCTTTCTGAATTCTAGGTACATGAGGTCGTCTCGGAACAAAGACATGAAACTCTTCAATGAGAGAGATCTCTCAAACCAGGAAACAAAACAAAATTCCACGAAATACCCATTTGAGTTGATGGAAAAACCTTTCCGATGAGCTATGATAGATCCTCTAAAGCACTTTGTGGAGGTATCAACATCTCTGTAAATTTTTTAGAAGAGGGTTGTCCTACATTCCATCAAATAATTTGCTTCTATGTCAGCGGTAAAAATAATGCCAAGGGTTTGTAGTGTAGTATGGACTATTGTAGAGGTCATAGAACCTCCGGGGACAACATAGAAACCCTGAAAATGTTTCATACCAATGGATGTAATAAATCCTTGTATGGATGCTCCTGCAATGGTGAACGAAGATCTGAGGGCAGAAAAACCATGTATTTCCCGTGGACCAACTGTGATGCTTACAGTGTATGGCCCAACAAATGGATTTCAAGAGTACCAAAAGGAGGTTGGTTATTACTACAAATATTTGAACCCACAATATGCTTCAAACCCTTATTCCTGTGGAGCACTAACCTTGCTCTGATACCACTAATCCAAAATATTTTGAGAATGAAATATACAGAGATATTGCAATAAACACAGAGATGCAATTATGCATATTTTTATTAATGAGAGAATGTACAGAAACTGTAAAATTACAGAGTGAATGACTCACTAGAATGGTGGAAACTTATCTCTAAGAAGAGAAGTGATGGCTACGCTCATTCACAAGAAGATGATGATGTTTACAATGAGGTTCTAGAGGTCTATTTAACATGAAGAAAACCCAAAACCCTAACCCTGGAAGATGAAACACCAAAAGTCATGTGGGCCCTGATGGGGTAAGTCAGTACACCAACTTCCCAAGGGTGTAACTTTTACATACGATCTTTGTTTGGGATGCATGATAGCTCGTTTGAAATGTCTATCTAAGGATTACATAGTTTTCTGTCATATTCTAGATAAAGCATGTAGTGTGATTGTGGCGGGCCCAAAAAACGTTGTTTAGGGCCTCAAAATGACCTTGGAAGTTTGGGACTCGAAAAGTTGTAGAAAAAATGCCAAGGTGGAAACCCCTGTTTTGAGCCAGTGAAATAGGTGTTTGGCCACCGATTTATGCATGAATCACGTACACCATATGTTTGAAAATTCACCTATGGTCAATTAACACATGACCTATTTGTTAAAGGTTGTAATTAGCAGTAAACACATTATTTGACAAAATAAATCATAGTTACATCCTATCAAATTTTTGTTGGGGATAATACATTGGTACCAGAGATGGTGATCTTTCCAGCCTATGACTACATAAGGAAATGATGCCTAAAAGAAGAAGTAGAGGGTAGGGAGGACAACCCATTCTAGGGATAGAGTCATCAGAAGAAGGAGAAGTAGGAGGAAGGATGGGAGAAAACCATGATGAGGTTACGCTCCAAATATTAAATAACCTGGTCAAAGGACATAATGAGGTATCCCAAAGTGTAACATCTCGCTCTTGCATGCACTGAGAAAACTTATTCTTCGAGGACACTTGCGTGCAAGTGATCCAGGTTATTATACTATTGGTCATTTTGATAACGATTATGAGATATTATGGATTTGATGATATGTTATTTTGTTGTATTTACCTAGACAGGTGCTATTGAATGAGTTCTCGTGAGTGTACAAGACTCTGGACATTGAGGATGTAGAGGCATCGATGAAACCCCTTGGACTCCGAATCGAGTTAGGGAGTGGGCTATTTGGGTTTTGAATGTTGTTTATGTGACATATGTACATATGATTAGATGTTATGATGACTGATTGTTATTGTTGAAATGATTCATTGATGGATGCAGGCTGACGATAGCTTGCCAACCAGAATCACATTTGGAGTAGAGGGGTCACGCATGACAACCAAAGACATTTAGGGAGAGGTGTGGCAACAACCCTACCACAACCTACTAGAAATCCCACCGTGGCTCGAACTGTAGGTTAACAATTACCTAGTTCAAAAGACCCACGATGCCATTAGGGAAGACTATGAAAGTCGCTCACGATGATTCTAAGGGGCGCACAATAAGGTAGGGGCATTATTCCTTAGAGGCCCTTAGTCTCCCAAAATATCACCTAGTGGAGTATTGACTCCAGGGGTTTGACGTCTACCAAATTTAGTCAAGATGCGAGTGGCACCCTTGGAGCACGTAGTGCGTCCTGAAGGGCACGTCGTGCAAGGAAAATAGAAAAAGGAGAGTGCCACCGTTGGAGCATGTAGTGTGTCTTGAAGGGCACGTTGCGATTTTAACTAGTATTGAATAAAACTAGTTGGCCTTAAAATGAATGATGTGATAAGTAAGGTTTAAAAACATTTTTTCCTAATAAAAAAATGTCACCCAACTTAGTGAAATTAAAACCTAGGTCTAAGTAGAACACGTGGTCAAAAAATAACAATAAAAATAAATAAATAAACATGTAATAAGAAGGGGGGTAAGAAATTCAAACTTATTTATTAAAGTCAAAATCATTGGAGGATTAAATTTTTAAAAAGAGGTAAATGGTTGTTTTTATCTACACTTGCTAAATTAATTCTTAATTAAAAAGGAAAAAGGGTAAATGGTTGTTTTATCTACACTTGCTAAATTGATTTTTTTAGTTAAAAAGGAAAAAGGGGGAAACTTGAAAGAAATAGGAAACTTAAAGAAAAAGGGAAACTTAAAAAAAAGGGGAAACATAAAGAAAAAGGTGAATGTCTAACTTAGTAAGGAATCTTGCCTTTGGAACTTTCTAATTATGAACTCAACTCGGAATTAAGTAAGGCGTAAGTCATTTAAGAAGTGTAAGAGAATTTTGGGATACCGAGGAGCGTTTTTAGGAATGCTCTTAGGTGGATGAGGGAAATAGGAATATTGAATTAATTAATAAAATTGATTTTCTGGTGCAACTAGGGGATCGGGCGACATGTGTACGAGGGAGGTTTTTCGAAATTAATTAACTGAAAAATGAATTTAATGAGAATTTGAGAATCTAATTACTTAAAAACTCTATAAAAAGGATGGAGGAGGAGGGGTATGGATGTCATCTTTTTGTGTAACGTTACGCTACTGAAATTTTATCTTGACTGAACTTTCTCTTATGGGATTTGGGATACCCAACTCGGGTAATGAGTGGTATCTTGACCTTGCGAGGCAATATGGGTGCTATCATTCTATGGTATTGTGTGTGTGGCCCCTTTGCGGCTCGGGGGGTTCAGGGGGAAGAAGAGTACCCCTAGCATTGGTTGGGAGGTACCTATGAGGTCACATCGGTTGGCAAGCAGGAGTTGGATGGAGCGCGCACAAGACAACGACTTCAGAGCTTCACATTTGGCTACGGTACACATGTCTATATTTGCATTGAATGGTAGTTTAAATATTACTCCTACACCTTCAGTAATGTATTTCTACTGTGTTAAAGATTATGTTTTATTCAACGTAAAACTATCTAGAGATTTCATTTTTATCTTCAGCAATTTGTCTTGATTGAGCCCAACATTTTATGATAAAAGAACTTAAAGTCATCCTAGCCTTACAATTGTTGTATTTTGAATTGATTCCCATGGCGAACCCAAACTCTGATTGCAATTACTTCTCTGTGTTTGTTTTTATTGATTAATACGAAGAAAAAATGTGTTTTTGTCTTTTGTCCCTTATCCTTTAAGTTATTAGTCTGTGCTTGAGCAGTTGGCCAGGAGCCGAATCGACGGTCGTCACTCCTGTGTTCAAAGACTTAGATTCAAATGCCTTGCTTTCATGTGCATGGATAATAAGTGAAGGATAAATTTTCACCCAACTATCTATCCCTTACTTATCTCTACGCTTTTCCTTTATGATTAGTCTTTGTGCCTTATTGTGAATGAGTATCTCTGAATTTTGATTGATTCGTCTCTGATTGAATGACCTCTGATCTCTGCATTTCCTTTATGGCAATGTCTGTGTCCTCCCCAAAATTTTCTCTGCGATTCTCGCTTTATCGACAACATTTACTCCACGAATTTCCTGGCATTCTACACAACATCATCCTCGATTTTAATGGCTTAATACACAATTTGTATTCCACAATTTTATTGGCATAAAGCACAACCTTTACTCCATGATTTACCCAACACTTGATTGGTAAAATGACTGCGTTTTTAATATATTGTTGACACCAAATATAGTTTGACAACGAATTTATATGTATTTAATGGATATGTATTGTGTAGCGACTTAATGGATAAGTATTGTATAGCGATTTAATGGATATGTATTGTATAGTGAATTATATGTATTTAATGTATTGTATAGTGATTTATATGTATTAAGGGATATCGATTCAATATTGTTGACAGTGTTCTATGAACACAATTGTACGACAACGATCTTGTATATAATATGCCTGACAGTGAAATATACATGATCTAAACACAACAAATTTAGACAACGATTTCACCCATGTTTACACAACCATTACCCAGATCTTAGACAACTATTTTTTGGATATTATGGTAGCTGCAGGACGTATTTACCTCCACGTGTAAACCTAACAAGAATATAACACTTCGGGAAGAAAGAAAAAACCCTAATGAGTTGGCTAATAACCCTAGAAGACAAGTCAGCTTAAGAGGATAATTTGTATTAGGTTATTAGCCTCCAAGAGAAGAAGTCGACCAAAATAAATATTATATACTGAGTAAATAGATACCCAGAATGAGAAGTCGGCCCAGGTAGTTAGCCAGAATTAGTATAAATATAGGAGGTCAGTCTTCATTCTGGCAGGCATTCTCAGAATTGCAGAGAAGAACTTGTGCGCATTGCAATTGCCTAGTTTGTGCGCAAGTTTGGAGGAGAGTTATCGTTGTAGCTGTTGTAGCTAGCATACTGCATTTTGGCTTGGAATATCTCTTGGTTATGGTTTGGACTATCTGATCAGCTCTTGTTTGGTTCTCTATCCTTGGGGAAAGGTGCACTACCCTTTGTTTGGCTATCTAGCCTAGGGTTTGCTTCCAGAGTGATTCTCTTTCAAGGTTAAGGTGCTCGAAGGGTGGCTTCGGCCTATGGTTGGGTGACAATAGTGCTATTGTCGATGGTAAAATGAGCACATCCATTATATTCTAACAGTTTATGGGCCCACACCTCCTTCATTCAGTCTAATCATTGGAAGGAGGCATAGCCATAAGGATATTAAGCTCGTTGAAGAACTGCCACTAGGGTTTCTAGCAGGAGCAGTCACCAAAGCACTGTCGCTAGGGTTACTAACAAGTGCAGTTGTAGAAACCCTATTCCTCTCATTGAGGCACCTTAAGTGAAGGGATTGACCAAATTTATGGATAGACCAGTGCACCTTAGCCTTGCACATCTCCTGGTACTCTTAGCAAGCTAAGACGCCAAGTTTGAGTTTTTGGTCAAATCTAGGGTTGACCAAGTCAAAGAAGCCATGACTTACTCTATGAAGTCAGAAAACAAGTTAGATGGAGCTTATAATTTCAGAGCGTGGAAGACAAGGATTGACCTCATCCTTGGCAACAATAAAGTGTTGGATATTGTGAAAGGAAAGATTGTGGAACCATAGTTTGAAGAAGGAAAAGAGAAGGAACTACAGAACGTTGGAGTTATGGAGAAGTTCAAAGACGGTGAAATCAATGCCATGAGTATCATAGTGGACTCTATAAAAGACCACTTGATACCCTACATCTCCCATATTGACTCATCAAAGAAGATGTATGATGCCCTAACAAATCTCTTCTCAGTAAGAAACATTGGACAAGTTATGAGTCTGAAGAACGAGCTCTGTGACATGAAGATGAGTGATTATGACAGCATAACATCATACTTTGTGAGAATATCTCAGTTAAGAGATCAACTACAAGATATTGAAGAGATCATTTTAGAGAAGGAATTGGTAAACATAGTACTCAATGGTCTTCCCAAGACATGGGATGCATTTGTAGCAAGCATGAACACAAGGAAGGAGTATCCTACATTTGAAGAACTTTGGACTTGTTGTGCTCAAGAGGAATCAAGGATCAATGCAAAATAGAAACCCCAAAAGAAGTACGAAGATCAAGCCTTCACAGCAAGATTCAAGAACTTTAGGAACAAAAGGAAGTTTGGCTCATGGAAGAAGCCAAATCAAAAGAAAGATATGTCAGAAATATAATGCTTCAACTGTTGAAAGTATGGTCACTACAAGAATTATTGTCCCAAGCTAAAGAAAAGGAAGGAGACACACAAAGCATCAGTTACCGAAGAAAAGGAACCTACAAAGAAGACCAAGCAAGACAAAACATACTTCTTCTTCTAAAGACAAGGTAACAATACTCTTCTTAGTTCTTGTACATATCTTGTTTGCATAGTCTCTGTACATGTCTTGTATATCTATCTCTTAGAAGATAATATGTTCCAAGAAGAACTGTACCTATGGAAGAACAATCAAGATAAGGATTTCTATCATTATACAAGTCAGATAATACACATGAAAGGATGAAATACATCAAACAAATCATGTGGAAGCTATTACAAGATAAGCTGAAATCAAAATCAATCTTGAAGAAACTTAGAAAAAACAAAGACAAAAAGAAGTCAACAATCAAGAGGAAATTGGAGAAAGACTTATGACACTTTGTAGAAGACAACAAGGATGTAGACGGAAGCGTGGACTCTGTTAGATGGAGGGATTCGATTATATATTTCCAAAAGAAAAACATGCACTCATACATGAAGCAAGGATTAGGAGGGAGCTAATCCTATGATTCATTGAAGATGATGAAGTATATATCCATGGTAGCAACCATGAAAGGCAATATGTGTTCAGTTCGACCTTAGAAGAATTCGTCTTCGAAGAGAAGCCTTAAAGTATCCCTGGTTGTCCATCCACATCCGTGATCCTATGATGAAAGGAAGAAGTGGAATATTCAGGGCATGGAATCTTTAAGAAACTCCATGGACCCAAGAGCTAAAGAAAAACATGAGGAAGAACATGAAGATTCCAATAAAGAAAGAGAAGCCAGAACAACCAGTCATTGTATCGAGAATCACACGATTACTAGCCTGATATG